>CM017440.1:27911066-28159729 GCA_007726485.1 Eragrostis curvula | reverse complement strand
CGACACCGCGGGCACATAAAGCTTCCGCCTGCCCGACCCCCAGCGGGCGGGGGGCCACGAACTTCCGCCCCGCCCGACCCCGAGTCGGGTGGGGTCCACGACTTCGCCGCCGCCCGCGACCAAGTCGGGTGGGGGCCCGAACTCCGCCTCGCCGACTCCAGTCGGGCGGGCCACAAGCCGCGCTTCGCCCGACCCCGAGTGGGGACTTGTCGAGAAGATTTTCCTCGACAAGGAGGACAGGCATTTAGACGAGTAGCTGGGGAGCCGTAACTTACCCAGCAACTATATACATTGCAGGCAGCGAGGGGACCCGCACAGTGGCACCCGTCCCATTCGCGGGCGCAGCCTGACATCGAGTACAGCAGCGGGAGGCTAGACATCATCAGCACCCTGAACAGGGACGAAGGACCGGACCGGCGACAAGACGGGCCGCGACAGTCTGGGTGTGACACTCGACCACTGCCGGCGCCGGGGCGGAACAGGGACAGCCGCATGCTAGGGCCACAGTGGCAGCTAGGGGTGCGCTAGTGGGGCGTGTAGCGCGTAAGCCCACAACGCGAAAGCCCGTTCCCATTTGGAAACCGGCTCACTCCTTGACTATAAAAGGAGAGCTGGGTGAATGAAGGCGAGGAGATCGGATCCCGGTAGAGATAGACAACATACAGACATAGAAAGACACACGAAGAGGCTTGGAGTTTTTCTCCTCCCTCGTGAACACTTGTAGCGCCCTACTGCAAGTCGGAACGAACCACCACGAACTGACGTAGGGCATCGATTGCCTGAACCAGTGACATCTCGCCGGCGCTTCGCAAAACTGCCATCACAGAAGATCGTAGGGCGCGTAGTTACAAATTTACTTGTCGGCCGGTTTTAAACAACCGACACACAGTTTCACATTTGCAAAGCTAGAGGTAAGAGCATTGAGTGATACAACACAGTCCGAAGCATTCATAACAAGGCAATCATCCATGCGTAAAAATGTACATACTGGATAAACCTAGGTTCACAGGGAATAAATTAGGACAGGTAATATAGGGCTAAGTGGTCTGGTCATACTGACACAAAGTTTTGCAAACATCAGGTCAAGCATTTCATGCAATAAAATGGCTGCTACGGGTTGTGTTTATAAAATATAGGAGCAATATGATCAAAAGGGAACGATTGTGACTTGCCTTCGTTGACGTCCTCGCGGATCTCTGCTCGAGTCTCCGGCTCCTGGTTCCTGCTCCTCCTCCTCCTCGTACTCTCCGTTCGCTACGGTAACACGAAACCGGCACACAAACTACAAGCAAACAAACACAAATAAATACAAAAGAAATAAAAGATGAGCTCTGGCAGAAGTTGAAACGGATATAAATGGAAGAGCTCGATTTTAGATGAATTTGGGAGAAGAATGAGGTCAATCGGAGCGTACGAGGGAGATACTGAATTTACAGTGGAGGCTATAGGATATCCCGAAAATAAATGGAAAAGAAATAACAGCACGTGTACATGCTGGGCTGCTGGTGGCGTCTCGGTTAAAGGAAAAGGAAAAGGCCTGCTCGTTTTTGGACTGCAAGGCAAAGGTGGCTAGAGCGTGTGGGGTGTGGCTGCTTGGCCCAACAACGGTGGGAGTCCTTCTTCAACAGAACAGGGATCGCATACAGAGGGTGTTCGTCCTCCTCTGTTCCCGTTCGCCATGGGCGAGCTCGGGAAGCTCCAATCCAGCAGGGGAAGGGGAAGGGGACGGACAGGGAGTGGGGGAATCGAAGGAGTAGGCCATGGCGCCATCTGTTTGTGGCATCAACTTGAGGAGGGGCTGTGGGGAGCGGTGGCTGCGACGGGGAGTCATGGTGGCGGCCATGGCTGCTCCGGGAGAGCTCGTTGAGCGAGGGAGACGGCGATGAGCGGGCTGGGGAGAAGGGAGTGGAGCACGGGGGCGCTCACCTGTGGCTCAATCGACTCCGGGACAACTAGGACGGGAGATCGAGACGGCGCGGGCCGCCGGGATCGGGGAAGACGGTGCACTCCGTCCGCCTCAAAACGGAAGTTGGGCAGGGTAGGCGGTGGTGCTGGTGGTGATGCTGGGTGGGAGGAGCTCGGGGGAGGGCTATTTATAGCCGGAGGGGGAAGGGGCGAGCTTGTTGCGGACGCCGTGGCGGTAGGGCGGCAACGGGCTTTGCTGTGCTTGGGGTCGTCGTTGCTGTGCGCGAGCAAGTGCTAGGCATGGGCAGCGGCAGAGCTGGGCGGTGCGTAGCGACGCGGCGTGGCCGGCGCAGAGCGACGGGACGGAAGCGGCAGCGGCGAAGCGAGGCGGGAGCGGAGGCGGCGTGCGAACGGGCAAGTGGGCACGGGCAGGCGCGGGCGTGCGGCTGTTGGAGCGACGGGACGCGAGCGTGCAGCGAGGGAAGGGGCCATGCGGGTGCGTCCACTAGCTGCCGGA
This sequence comes from Eragrostis curvula, assembly GCA_007726485.1. Classification (NCBI taxonomy): domain Eukaryota; kingdom Viridiplantae; phylum Streptophyta; class Magnoliopsida; order Poales; family Poaceae; genus Eragrostis; species Eragrostis curvula. The sequence goes on along the minus strand of CM017440.1, from coordinate 28,157,307 downwards.
CGGTGCAGAGTGATGGGTTGCTCGGACAGAGGAGTGAAGGCGGTAGCTGAGCACCGGGGGAGTGAAAGCTTGGTCCAGAGTTTGGTGAAGTCTCATGCGTGCGGTGCTCCAGTGCTGGAGGAGGAAGAAAGGCTGCACGGGCTGGGAGGTAGCAGTGGGCTGGATCGAGAGGAGAGGGAAAAAGGAGAGATAGACCAGGCCGACGGAAGAGAAAGGGATGACAATTGGGCTGGAAACGACCCAGATGCAGGAAGGAGAGAAAGATTTTAAAAAGATTTTGAAAACTTCCGATTTTAGTTCGATTTGATTTGTGATTTTAGGGTGAAGTTGCAGGGCGTTACAAGCCTCCTAGACGGCTAGGTGTCGTCCCTAGGAGCTCCCAAGCTTATGGTGAGCCTTGGGAAAGTTGTGCAAGGCCGGTTTCGCCTCCGCAAGGAAAGAAACAAATAGGGAAAGGAGGAAAGGGTTGAAAGAGGAGACCAGGCCTGAGTAGAGCTTCGCTGCAACGGAGACGTAGGAGCTTGGAGCAAGCTGCTTGAACTTCGGGAAACAACTCCTTGGCGTGCTTCATTCGGTTTGGCTTTGCTTTACACTTTTATCATTATATGCAAATCTTGATGCGACTAGGTTGCTTGTGAGTTGAGCTTTTATTCTCTGTGGATTTGTTATAGAGCTCTTTTACATACCCTAGTAGCTTTCTTTCAACCTAGAGGGAACCGGGGATCGAAAGATCTGACTTCTGTTTTTCTGTCCCAGAAAACCGGAAGTTCCGGTTTTGCAACCGGGAAGTTCCGGTTTTAGCAGTTCAGTTTCGCTGCAGTTTAATTGCTTAAATTTCGTATTCGCCTATTCAACCCCCCCCCCCCCCCCCCTCTAGGCGGGACATCAGGGACTTCATATCTTCCTCCGTTTCGTTAAAGTTCAGCACCCGGCCCATCCTTTTAAGCTTTGATTAATGTCTTGGCTCTTTTCATTGTTGTTGATCTGTCAGGATGTAAGCTTAGATCCATCAAAAGTGTTCTCATGCAAAATTAGATGGTGACATGCGTATGCATAAACATAAGCTTCACTATGCATTTGTGATTAATGAAAATAACTTTCTTTTGAACTTCTACCACTGGTATATTGTTCAACGTTTAACGATTTGAGAGTGTGAACACTGGTATATTGCTTCAATTGTTGGTTAAAGTTTGCTTGGCTTGCAAAAAGTAATAAAGGGACAAAAATAATAGAAGAAGCGTCACTTGGTAAGTATATAAAATAAAAGCTAGAGATTTTAACTTTGATATGCAAAAAAATTGTAATATCATTGATGGCATTCGATTAATATGTTTATGCTTTTCTGGCCAGCAATATCATTGATGGTCTAGAAGAGCTGCATCGGTGGACGGACTTGGCCCTTTTCTGATGGGAAGGAGAAGAATGTTAGTTGTAAAGAGAACTGATTCAGTAAGTGCAAAACGATGGGCATTCAAGAGCTGCACTTCAGGTAAAAAAAAAAAAAAATCCAAGCTGATACAAGTGTAATTGGGTATATTAATTATTTGTTTTACCATACCACATAAGATCAAGAAAAAGATCAAGATTGGCTTAGGCTGGGGCTCATCATTTACAACGCAGCACAAAGTTGGGTGACGAAGCTAAAGATCTTTATAACAGGATAAAAAGTGGAGACCTGAAAGGGTAAGCTAAAATAAGTCTTTTCTCATGATGATCTCTTATATAGATTTAAGTGATTCTTGTGTATGCATTTGTTTATAGTTGATTCAGTTGCATCATGAAATAATGCTATGTTTTGTGATATCCCTTTAGAAGGGGTACGTGTATATTTTGTTACAGCCTATCATTTTAAACACTGGACATGTAAATTAAATGTTTGACCGGCAAAGAAAAATGCATTAAGGTTAATTGACATTTGAGGTTTATGCCTAAACCTATTTCTTGTGAGTTGTGAGCATACTCCTCATTAGAAGTATGTTATGGTCTGAAATGTGACCTAATATTAATTTTCTACACGTGATATCTAACTAGTAAAGATAAAATGAATGTACTTAACCTAATGCCTTAACAATTGTTGGTCTACTTTGCAGAAAATCCATTCTTAAACATAATGCCTTATTAACGGTAAGGAAAAAGTTTAAGAACATCCTCTCGCTATACTTGCATGTGGAACTAAATCATCCGCCAAAGAAGCTAGATCAAAGTCTAAATGAGGAGCAAAGTCAAAACCAGCAGAGCCAAATTCCCAAGAAGGACCAGAACCAAGGCCGATATTGGATCACAGTTTCTGAAATATGCGCAGCATATCTTCAAGCTATCTTGGATAAGAGGTTAACTTGGAATATCCCCAACTGGATCAAATGTTCAACTCCAAAGACACTTAAAGGATTTATAAAGCAGATGAGGATTATTATTCAGCATGAGGTTTCGTACATTCCTGAGGAGGTATCAATTTGAAATCATCACCAATATTAGGTTCAGTTCCCTTTATATGCATTGAGGTTTAACTACTATGCCACATGCTTACATGCTCTAGTATTATTCAACAGATGAGGCGTAAATTGACTGCCAAAGAGCTGGGGGAAGGTAAACAGGTGATGGATCTGGATCACGAGCTTCAAGATTCTTGTGGAGAGGTCTTTAGGCTGTGCAAAGACTAGTGGCAGACTTGAAGTTGAATTCCTGAGGATGGGCATGGTCAGATATCTCCAACCTTGTCTCACGTACGGTGTCTTTTAGATGATATACATGCATTTTTCTATTGGATTATTATTGGCTAAACGGGTAGAATTGTTTCACAAGGCAACAATGCAGTGTATAGATGCATTTCTCAATTGTTTCGTTGCATTGATCGAAACCCAAACTTTCAGCAAATGTCATCCATGGCAGAAAAATATATTACACATTGCGTACGATCATTCTACATGTTGATGTGATACCTTTCTGAGTAATATTTTCTTTTTGCAGTACTAAAGAATCAGATAGATTTTAGTAAACATTGAGTCCAAAGACTTGAGACCTGTACTATTTAGTCTGGAACTACCAATAGTCACCATTACTGGTTTTGCTCTCAATGTCATGAGTAATAACAAAGAAAAATATATTTTTGCTCCAGGACAGACTTGGCAGGTGCAGCTTGCAATCTTGGAACTTGGAAGGGACAGTGAAGCTGGGCATGAAGGGCTTGTCAGCGCTGCTAGCTGGATGTGCCAGCAGTGTCCATCTTCTTCTCCCCTGGCGTCCATCTTCTATGAAGCTAGCTAGACTTGCTGTTTATTTTTATGCTTGTATGTACGATTCGGTATTTTGGGTGAGACCTTGGTTCTGAAAATCTGAACTATCTTGTTGACCTCTGCTTCGTCTCGTAGGAGGCTTTTATACTCTTGAGAGGCTGGTCAAACTGTTGCTTTATCATTCACTTTGTTGCCCTTTTGTTTTGGCTCATAATTTTCGAACAAATGTTTTGGCTCATGGCCTGGTAATGTTTTAGGTCATAAATCGTGAGGATGGTTTCTGAGAACCGCTCCGGTAGAGCTTTTTCCAAAACTGGCACGAATCCCAAAGCAACTAGTTAGTCTAATTACGTTTCTTTTTCCTAATCACGGGCCCGGTTGGCCCAGACTCAATCCAAAGCCCAGATGGGGAGCCTGAACCGCCGAACCGATTGAACGGCAAGTGAATTCGGATCGATCGGAACGTCGTCCTCATCCATTCCGTTCTCCGTTCCTCTGCCATACACTGCATTGCCGCCGGCTGCAACGCGTTCTCCTCGTCGTCACGAGTACAAGACATGGCAAATGCGGCGGCAGGGCATGCTGCTACGCCTTGCCAGACCTTTGCGCCACCGAGTTGCTGCTCCACCTGGACCCGCGGTGGAGGCGCCGCTACCCAACGCCGGCAGCAGCGTAGTTGTGCTCGCCGAACCTTGCCGTTGTTGGCGATGGAGCGTCTGGCAGCCGGACCGGGGAATGAATGGACGAGGACGACGTTTCGATCAATCCGATATTCACTCGCGATTCGCTCCAGTTCGCCGGCTCGGGTTCCTTTGGTCTGGGTTGCAATTTGGGTCTGGGCCGAGCGGGCCCCGCGATTAGGAGAAAGAAAAATGTAATTAGACTAATCGGTTGCTTTAAGATTCGTGCCACCTTTGAAAAAAGCTCCACCGGAGCACTTCTCTTTCTTTTATGACAAGAGTTGCTTCTGAATTTGTGGATTCTGTTTAAATGGCTGCTCGTGCTAGCTGGTTGTCCAGGACCAAGACCAGGACAGCCTACGGCCCATGCCATGGACGACTGGTGGCTGGGCATGGTTTCATGCCATGTCCTTCGCCGGCTGTGGGCCCTTGGGTGATCTGCCATTAGGATAGTATACCTAAGAGCAGAGAATTCAAGCAAAGTCACCGGAAGAGAAATGGATAAAAGGGAGGCGACGGCTATAGACTGGAACAACACACGAAAGAGCATGAGCAGGAAATCAGAGGAAAAAGAAAAGAAGAACGGGGTTCCAAGTCCGTTCAAAATAAAATGAGATGAACCTCCAACTTGAATTGAAGCTTCTTCAAGCACCTCAGTCGACTTTTTTTTTTTTTGAATTGGAAAGGATTTCCATTACTCATGTGCCAACATATCGTCAGCAACTATCGACAGAATACAGTCTGGAAGAACCTTCACAAACGGATGGTCCTCCTCTGAACAATCCTACCCAAGTGCTGCAAGAGCATGGGCAGCTTTATTACATTCTCTAGGTTGGTACTTAAACAAAAAGCTACTAAAATTCAGTTTGCACAACTCCCTTAGTTATTTGATCAAACCACCGTACATGGATAGGTCGAAAGCATCTGAGGTAGCAGCCTGCTTGACCAGAAGAGCATGTAATAAAGCTCCCACTGCTCTTTATTAATAAAAGAAAAGCAACTGTACAAACTGAAAGGAAAGGGCCTTAACCGGTGGCTGGGCCTGATTCTGCTACAAGGCCTTTGCCGGCCACCAGCTGGCCGAGGCGTGGAGCATGAAGAAGGGAGCTCCTTCGCGAGCCGACGGCGTGAGACGAAGATGCCGACCACGACGCCAATCCAGGACCGGGGTGCGGCTGCGCTGACCGCATCGCGCAGCTTGGGCGAGGCAGTGGCCTCTCGGACAAGAGCGACGACGTGGAACTATTTTCTCGAGGAGAGACGGACTGCGTGTCACGATAGCGAGGAGGAAGCTTGCGTCTTGACGTCGACGCCGACTCGCCGGCCTTGATGAAAGGTGGCGACAGAGTACGGCAAGGTGTTGTTGCATGTACCCCTAACCCCGGAAAACGTGCGTGCATGGTTGCGGAGGGTAGGGCACGGGCTGCACACCAACGCTGAATCGAACATGATCTGCCCTGCCGGATCAGGAACAAACGGCAGGGGCGCCCAAGTGTGCGTGTGGAAGGTGGGGGCGCGGATCGCACATCAAAGTCAAATTGAACATGGTCTGTCGGATTCGGAACGAACAGGGGTGGAAAGTGGATACAGATAATCCGTGTTATTCGATATTCGTATCCGATAAAATGCAAATGTGGTACGGAATTTGCCATTCGATTAATATTTTGACACTATTCGAATTCGGTTAGAAAATATGAATGTGGATATGCTTTGAAGTTTTGACATCAAATATTTGACATATCCGTATTTGTATTCGTATCCGCTACTATCTCATAAACATATCCATATATTATATCAAAAATATTATAAAATGACTCAATTTTCATGTGAACTAGTATAGACCACGTAACATAATACTATTAAAAATACTTTAGAGAGGAAAAAGTGTAGTACTTGTCTTAAGAACATAGAAAGTTAGATGTGTCCTCCGAATTATAGTCACATTCGCTTTTATATTCGCATTCTTTTGATATTCAATCCGTATTCGTATTCAAAATATTTGTATTTGTATCTATATTTATTTACAAATATGGATATGGATCTGAGAAATGCATTATCCGGTCCGATCCGTTTCTACCCCTAGGAACGAATCGGTGGATGGACGCGTGTGTGGGTGAGTGCAGATGGCGGAGGCACAGCGCACCAATGTGTGGGGACACGGAATCGTAAAAAGCCCACCTTTTGAGGGGCACCATATGACGGTTTGACACTAACTAAATACTGAGTAGTACTTTTACTCCCTTCATTTTTAAATTGATATCAATTGATATTACTATTGATTTTTTAAGTTACGTTTTACCGTTCGTCTTATTCAAAATATTAGCTTAAATATGAAAAATTATAAGTTATGTTTTAAATTTGAGTAAAGTGTATCCCAGGTCCTTCAACTATTTCAGGATTCTTATCTGGGTCCATGAACTCTTAAAACGAAGATTTAGGTCCATAAACTATTTTAAGGTTGTCATCTAGGTCCATATACTCTTAAAATGACAATTTAAGTCACAAAACTATTTAAAGATTCTCATTTAGGTCCATAAACACTCAAAACAAAATTTAGTTCTGTAATCTTATTTGGTACTTAATTAAACAGCCATTCAAAATATGACTTGCTCGTTTGAATAATTAATGACATCGTGTGCAATGTTTGAATTTCCATTGCTACCGGTAATACCGCAACAACCGAAATGTCTGGTTTTCCGGAAAACCAGTCCGGAAACAGAACAAAATTCAAATCCCAAATTTTGAATCTGAAAATAAAAGACCGGTCAAAATCATTTTTTTTTTCAAATTTTAAAACGAAAAATGAGGAACAGTGCGGACCGGTTTTTCCGAAAACCGTTTGGTTTACCGCGGTGAAAACGGGGCTATCAAGCACCTGACCAAAATCTTTGTTTTGAGAGTTTTTTTATCCCAGATAAGAACATCAAAAATTGTTTAGGCATCTTAATCTTCATTTTGAAAGTTTATAATCCAGATAAAAACATCAAAATTGTTTTTGGGACCTAAAATGTCATATCAAGAGTTTATGAACCTAGACGAGAATCTTGAAATAGTTTAGTGACCTAAATCTTCATTTTAAGAGTTCATGGACCCAAATAAGAATCCTGAAATAGTTTAAGGACATATGATGCACTTTACTCTTTAAATTTCTTTACTAACAAAACAAATTATAACAAATTATATGATATATTTTAAACTTTTTTGAATAAAACAAACGGTCAAACATAACTCAAAAAGTTAACGGCGACATCAATTTAAAAACAGAAGGAGTAAAGATATACACATGGAGACCACATACTTCTCATTTCTAGCCTATATGCCAATATCCATGGCGCGCTAACACACGTTGACCCCCAACATTCGCCTCTATATATTTTCTCTTCTACCTTTAGAAGAGTTGAGTAGGCTTCAGCACAAATCAATATATATCTGTTATAAATTATTTGTAATTTTCAATTCTTAATAAATTTCTCTCTTTTCAATATATCTATATCATTCTCTCTCTCCTCCCTGTGTTTTTGTGCACCCATCTATTCTATCTCTTCTTAATTCTCGTACCCAATACACATGGCTAAAACAACATTTATATTAAACATAGGTAATAAAAGATACGGGGAAGATGGGATCACCATTCTTCAGGCCCCTCCACGGTGTTATGCTCTCCATTGACTTTGATATTATAAGTGACTATGGTGATACGTCTCATTATGGTGCTGACTCAATTCTATGCACGCCTCATTCCCAACATCATTATCTCCGAACACCATTATGAACATATGAGTTTAGCATATAATTCAATATTTTTTTTTGATTTTGAGCCATTGTACTTCAACTATACTGTTTGACACAACTTATGCTTATGCAAAAAAAAAAGTGCTTTTACTCTGATTTATCTGGAAAAAAAATAGCTACTCAATTGATGCACTACTCCGATTGAGTAGTATGTTACTCAGATTTCAACATCCATTCAGCCTTTTTATTTTCTTTTTGAAAGTCAACATCTATTTCTCTTTCCTAATCCCAATCTCCATTTCCCTATTTCCAAACAGGAGCATCATCCCACAAGATGAGTTGAAGAATGGCCGGGGAACGGCACGTGCAGTGCACGTCCCTCTCTGATCCTTGTGGACCGTGGTCAAATCCGTTCTGTGGGTGTCTCTTCTGCCCACTGTCGTGTATAAATACCCTGTTTAAAATTCAGTAATGACCCGGACCACATCAAAGAGACCCTTCCTCCCTCTCTACTCCCCCACAAGCTTCTCCACGAAGCCGAGTCGAAACCCTAACGCCTTCCCCAAAACCCCCACTTCCAGAACCATCTAGAAGCGTCATTGGAGGGCGGCGGCCCCCCATGGACGGCGCTGCCTCTCCGCCGGCGTCGGCGGAGGAAGAACCCTCCGGCGGCGCAGTGGATCTGGAATCTCGCCCCCCGGCGGCCGCCGCGATGATCGTACCTGTCAGCCCCCTGCTCCCCCCTCCCTTACTAGAGCTAGATATCGTGCGAAAAATCAGTCTTTTCTTGCGATTAATGGGTTTGGTGTTCTTGGGTTGTGCTGTAGGAGAAGGACAAGGACGAGACGGGGCGAGGATACGTGGATTCGCTACTGGGGGTCTCGCTTCATCTGCTCCGGAATGATTTTGTTCCTGAAGTCCGGCGCCAAGGACTGAATCTGATGCTGGTTATTCATTTACTTCATGCCCGCCCTCTTTGTTGTTCGATGATTACATTTCCAATTCCATTCATTGTGCCTTCTTGCTGAGTCGCTGCTATAATTAGTCTTTGTTGGCAATTCATAGGTTGAAATTGGTATTGTCTGCGTCTTGCTGTGCCTTTGGGTTAGACTGCACTAAATACGGATCTTGTTTTCATCAATGAGTCACTCCCTCAGGTTGCGCTAGGAAACCATCATTTTCTTATTTAGCTTTGAACTCTTCTTGTTTGAAGATTCGCATTTTTTGGTAGACAAGACACATGAAAAAACATTAAATTTTGTTTTCACCCATAGTTTGTTACCCTTTTGGTTATATAAACTGCTGATAGTATATGCAAGTCATTACCTGATACATATTCCAGCTCCCTTTGTTAGGTATGGCTATGCTGCCATTTACCATCGGGGCTACTCTACTGAACATACTAGTTACAGTGATATACTGTTGCATTTATGTTGATAATCTAGTAATTAGTGGGCAGATTAAAAATGTGCTGCCATTTTATCAATTTCCTCCACTGAACGCTCATGAGAATATTCAGCATGTCACACCTTATACAGCAGTATCCTTCCAAACCCACCACCACCACCACCGATCCTTCTTCCCCTTTATCCTTTGTTGGCATTCTGGCCCTTCGTCATTACCGTTCCTTGACAACCGCCATTTTCTCGACCCACCATGGGTAGCGCTTAGAGCAGGTTCCTCTCTTCGAGGAGTGTATCGAACTATTGATGCCATGCTCATCATCCAAGGCTACATGGCAAATCGTGACTATTTATCGAGTGGCGTGTCATTAAAGGCTAAGAGTGGATTAGCAAATTCCAATACTATGTCAAACTCCTAAGTTCCTTTCAATATGAATTTTTCCTTTGAGATTTCATCATTCGACATATATTGTTTGTTGCTTTGATTGTACTATATAGTTCTTACATGTAGCATTTCTATTGGCAGCACCTGTTGTGCTTTAGGTGGGATGAGCTTTGTGTCGAGGAGTGGAGTAGGAGTACATTAAGTGATTATGCTGATTTGATGGATGGGTTATATGGCACCACATATACATTACCTTCAAAGAGTTATGTGGCAGCATTAATAACGGATGTGAGTTTTTGTTTTCTTGCTTATTCTGTGCCTTTTTTTTATTGGTTGCTTTGCCCATGTGAATATTATTTTTCAGGCAAGTTTAAGTGGTGGAATTTGTTCATTAAATGGTTTGCTGTCCTCAATTATATTTCTATCAAAGAGAGGTCCCATGGAGGTGATTTTATCAACCATTGAGTTCAAAATCCTTTTGGTGCCCTTGTATTGACTGAATTATAAGCATTGGATGTATACAAATTTGTAGGCTGAATTGGCTGCCTTCATTTTGAAGTCAGTTTCTGATTCGAGGATTGACTGTGGAGTAGATCCAGATGGTAAGTGATCATTTTGCCGGCTTTTCATAGTTAACAATTATTTCAATATTCAGTAAATTAATCCATTGCTTCTTAATTTAGGAGGTCAGTTTGCGGTAACTTTAAGTGGTCTAGATGAGGTTCTGCCAAATATTTTGCTGACGCTTTCTTCAGTAAGCAATATTTCCTTTCTTCATCCTTGGTAGTTTCAAGTTTGTTTAGTCGCATGCAGTTGCTTGATGTTGATCGTCATCTATGTCTTATTTTAGTTACTTGAGAAATATGGTGGAATAGTTCTTGCTGAACAGCCAAACCAGCTAATCATATCAAGCAAAGATCATGCGTTGACAGCAACCAGTTGCTTGTTTGCTGCAAATGCATATGCAAAGTGGGTTCCGGTGGTTCATCTTGACAACTATGGCTTAATTGAACGGTCTGCATTCTAACCTTTGAATTTGTTTAGTAATATCCTATCTTAATTTTAACCACATACTTGTGTAATTTTGTAGGTGCAAAAACTTTCTTGATTCCAGAGATCTCCGTGTTCTTACATTGCAGTTTTTCAGAGTTATCTGTCAGAGGTTTGTATAACATTGGATGTTGATGTTCTTTTAGATAATGTGCATCCCCTCCCTACCTGCGCCCTGAAATGCTTGTGTTTTTGAGTGTTCCAGAAGGAGACCACTTTGTGCCACAGAGGATTATGACAAGTCAATGAACTTAGTCTTCTGGATCTTGATGAGCATTTCACAAGATTCTTTGACAGAACTAAAATCCCACAAAGGGTTTCCTGGTGGAAAACAGCTTTGCTTTGCCGGGCGGATTTGTGAGTGTTTTGTTGCTCTGGCTTCCTTAAACATGCAGTTTATTATGAGAGATGGAACTAGGGCCACTCATTTCTTTCAACAGGTCAGTGCTTACCAGATGACTCTACGTTGCCTTAATTTCAGCTTAATCAGTTTACCATAGTACAAAAATATTTTGACTAACATGGTACATTGCTGCCCATATGTTTGTTGGTAATTTGCGCACTTTATTCATCATTCTTTGAGTTTGATAGACTGACGGCGATACAGTTCTCCATGGCCTGAATTGTTTTCACATTTTTGGGATCGCAGATGCTGGAGTACTACCAACATTCTAAGTTCGCACTTCATTTTCGGTCTCTGCAATTTTGGCTGGTATAATTTTACTTCGCATTACTTTACCAAAATTCACGTGATATTACTCTGATGAAATTCTTCTTGCACAGATGGTGCTAAAAGAACTGTCCAAAGAGACCTTTGTTTCCTCTGATCCTCGGGTCGTAGCTTCTGCTGTCGATCCTGCACCTGTCACCAATTCAACTGAGAAGGGTAGTAGTGGATCAAAGGTTTTTGTTAGCGACGATATACTGACAGGAATTATGGACGTTTCACTTAAAAGAATACCCAAGAAATCTGCTGCCATAACTCCAGAGTTGTTGGAGCTATGGAATGATGAGCTTCATGGAAAAAGTGGCTTCGTACAGTACCGCTCTTTACTGGTGTGTCTCTTATTTCATTTTGTACACAAATCATTTCAACTGACCTGCAATCCAGCAGCTAACTGTCGCATATGTTGTGTGTTCATTATATAGTGATCATTACCAGTAGTATGCCCATAATATATTAATAATAGAGAAAATATGCTTATGGTGCTTCTTATGTCTTGTATTTGCTCTATATAATTGTTCTGTTTCTTTATCCAGTTGGATCTCATCAGATTTATAGCTTATAAAAGACCGGCCATTGCCGTCAGGAGAGCTGTGCTGAGAATTATCTGTATTATCGGAGATGCAAATGCAGTATCTAAACATCCTAAGGTTCGATCAGTCAAATATATAGCCAGAGTGCTAGTCGTTCAATCTGTCATCTTGTTTTGTTCTCAGGAATTTACTTATTTCCTCTGTTTAATAGGATTTGGCAGCTATTGAAAGTGCGCAGCTAGGGCTGGAAACAGTTGTCAATGCAATATTTGATGATTCGGTTAAGATCGTTCTGGATACAGAATTTCCGTTGCTGGGAATATGCAAGATATTTGACGGTTGAAACTTGTTTCCTCATCCTTCTGTTATTTTTCGGTTCATCTACGTTGCTTATCTTGTGATCTGCTTGTAAATCAGGTCTACTTATGCAGCTTCTATCCTTGAAGTGGACTGATCCAAGGCTTGTGGTTACCCTGGGGCACTATTTGGATGCATTATGTCCTTTTCTAACACACTTTCCAGCTTCAGTTGCTATGGTTGTGTCTAGGCTTTTAGAACTATTGCCATCAATCAGTGTCGACTGTCATGTAAGCCTGATTTTCTTTTTATGATATTGGATAAATCTTTAATTTGTTGACAGTGTGGCCTAGAAGCAATCTTGTAATTCAATAGTTTCAGCTTTTCCTTATTAATTTAATGTCTAGGTCTGGATACTCCGTGCTATAGTGTCTTAGTTCCTTACTTGTTTTAACATACAATTAACGTTTCAGGATCCTTCAGAGGCTCAGAAAGCCAGATCGCAAATCTGCTCATATGTCATTCGCATATGTCAAGCTGTTGATGGAACTTATCTTCCTTCAGATATAAAGGTTAATTTTGCATTCACTCCCACAAGTTGACTTGTTTTTCGTTTAGGGTATCAATATTTGCTGTATAAGCCTGCTTGGACGCACGGTTTACTTGGTATATGTTGTGTAGATACAACATTCTTTCGTTCCACAACATTCTTAACTTGATGAGAAGGTTAACTGATTAAGCTGTATTTTATGTTGTGTATGCATACTGTGCTGTTGGGCATCCTTATCTTGAGTATTTTTAATCACAAAATTTTGCGATATCATAAAAAAATTGTGTTGTTTGTTAAACTGAGATTAAAGTGATTGTCGTGCAGGATTTTTTCTCGGTTACACACATTACTGAAGAAGATCTTCTAGCCTTTGTTGCAATTAATAGAACTGTGTATTCAGTGGAACAGAAGCATGGTAAGATGCATCATTTTGCAATAAAGCAATGTTGTGATATAATTCTGCGAGATAGGTTGTAAGGACAGTGCACCAGGAGACATGATTGCTTGTTTGGCACCAGTGATTTGGTTCATGATGGCAGACACCGTAGCATCGGTAGGAATGTAAAAACTAGAATTATATGGATAGCAAAATGAGGATGAAGTCCATTTCTTTGTTTTATTCAGTCGATCACAGTCAACCTATATTTTGGCACTACATGGCTGAAGTATCTTGTGAATTGACTGAATCTTCGAAGAGAAGGACATTTGTCTAGATTTTGACTCTGACCTCTCAATTTCCCAACTTTTATCTCTTTCATAATCTCCCCCTTCCTTGATTTTGCTGTGCCTATCAGTGTCACATAACTCGCAACACGCTCTCTACTGAAAAAACTATGCAGGTTGCAGTACACTCAGATTATAACCATCATAGTGACCCTGTTATTTTGTATAGCATAGGTTTGCATGTGACGGTTCAACCTTCCATGTAGATCTTTGACTATATAGTATAATTCGTTGCTCAAATTTAGAATTCCTTGCCCAAGAGTGAGGGTAGACCAAAAAGGGCAAGGGAACCAAAATGCCTGGAAATAACTGTCTTTACTCTCTTTCTACCATTGGATACTGATGGAATTGGCTTCAACTCATGATTTGTGGTACATATGTGTTTATTCCTACCACCTGTAATCGAGCATTAGAAAAAAGATTGATCAGTCAGGATATTTTTTTGCCTTCTTCGAATGCCTGAACTCTTAGGTACGGTTTTGTTTTTTTGAGGGGCTTATGTATGTTGTAAATAGACTATGGTTCTTGTTTTCCCTTAATATCGATTAAACTATCCTTAATACTATTTGTTGAAAATGTGGTTTCAAAATTGCGAATGCATGTTCTTATAATCTATTTCCATTCTTCGTAGGGGGGGAAGGAAATCAGGATGTTGGAGCAAAACTGTGTCCTTGGGCTCTGAGTGGTGAAACTTCAGGCTTATCTGTTGCTCTACACTCTTTTCATGATCTATCCACTAGACAACATTCTTTCGTTTCCCGTTCTGCTCCTTCATCTCTGGAATCTAGTGTCATTGCTCGTACCTTGAACCCAAAGAAATTTGGCCACCATCTTGTCCTTGGTTCAGTGCCTAACTCTTTGTTGAGGTTGTGTGCAAAATCCCACAGCAGAAATGAAGGCACGAGTTTGAACCATCCAGCATATCAAATGGATACTGAAAATTGTTGCAGTAGTTCTCTAGCCTCTGCCAGTTCTATTTGTTTGGCTCTTATTAAACAAAGACAACAGTTGCCTGCCAATGCGAAACTTCTTACTCATGTTTCCCATTCGATGCAAGTTGGTGAGGTGGGTTTATTTTTTCCTTCAGTTAAAAATTAGCAGAACTAATAAGCTTGTAATACTCCCTCTGTCCATCTTTGAAACACACAATTTGACTTGGCATGGCCTTTTGAGTTCGACTTTGACCAATCATTCCTTTTGCAAACTAGTTTTATTAAATATAAAGTCATGTCCATAGGTTGACCATATTACTTACTGTCAACCAATCAACAAATTTGGAAACTGTGGTTAAGGGGATGATCAGGAGCAAAAATGCCGTTCATAAATATTCCTTTTCCAGTCTAGATATGCCTTCACCAGGCATGACGTTGGTATGAAATACCCCAAGTAAAGTTTTTGATACCATAATTTCTGAACTACCTCTCGAAGAAAACAATCGAAATGATTGTGAATTTGTGACCGCTAACCTGAGCTACCTTGTTGAAGAAGTTGCATGATCAAATTGCTCCATTATTAATAAAGAGCATATGATTAGGTTTAATATTGCTGCCTAGCCCATAAAAATTAACCCAGTTGGGGCCTTGGCCAAGGGCAAGTGCACCATCAATGCTCTCCACTTTTTTTCTTTTAAGACTCACATCATCAACGGACCTCAATAGTTATACAATCTCACCTTGATTGTTCTTGAGTTGAGAGTATTTTGATGATGCAGGGTATTCTGGGAACAGTATCAAGCAATCCAGAAAAGAACCAGTTGCTTCTTATGGAGCATAATATCTTATCCGAAACATTTATCGCTATGGGATCCTTTCCTAGGTACTTTGCCATTTACCCAAACGTCTTCTTGTCGTAATGTTATACCATTGCAGCTCATATTGGAAAAGAACTTGACCTTTTGTTCTCATTCAGGATTCAAGATAGGAACCATTTGCTTACAGATCTCTTGCACATTTTGAATAAAATTTGGACGCAGCCAGACTGGAAATATATCTGTTATACATATCAAGTGGCTAGTCTTTTTGACGACAATCAATTTACGAGGATAGTTCATTCATTGGTTACATCATTTGAGAAGGAGCTTACTGGAAACAGAGTTATAGAGTCTGCAGGAGCAGAAGGATTTTCTTCAGCGCCTGCTTTGGACCTATGTATGCTTCCAAAGTTGATGCTTTCCCTAGTGTTACGGGTAAATAACTATTACAAACACTTTGTCTGTTAGCTGGTAATATTGCATGGGAAACGGCCAGGGGTTCTGGCGTCCCATAAGAGAAAATGTGATAATCCGACACATTAAAATGTTAAAAAAAATATGAAAAGACATGTATATACTATGTTGTATACAACACGTTAAATAATCCTGCAAAAAACTTGTTTCTTAATCAGTCTTTGATATCAAGAATGAAAAAGACAAGTGGTGCTGTTGTCACATGATGAATAATGCCAGATTGATTCTTGTTTATTTTGTTTCTTACATACGTTGAATTTGAATACTGATTTTCACAGGTTTACTTGATCTTGTGTGTACTACATACATGATATTTTTGATGAATTTTTGAAGCACTGCAACATGCTGAATTCGCTAACGGGGACGCAAAACCCCTGCACATAAAATCTATACTCATAATGGCGTAATGCAGTGAGATCACTGTGTACTGATTTAAAAGTAATTTGCATTCATAGTATGAAAGAATGCCATGCATGAAAAGAAAGTCTACAAATTGTCACACTGATTTGCGGGCCTGAAGCCTGAAATTTCTCCGCTCTTTTTGGTACCTTAGTATTCGTTTTATTCTTTGATCTTTGAATGTGACTGGGCATTCTGTAACATATTTTGCAGGTGCTTAACTGTATCCAAACATTTTGGAAGGAACCAATTGCTTATGAGGTGTCAGGAGTAATAGCTGAAGACATAAGGGCTCTGCTGGAGAATGGTGAACAGCCTAGAATTGCTGAAGCTGATGTGCTGAAAAATGCAGGAACCTGGTTACTGGAAATTCGAGAGACTGGGTAAGTATGCCTCATTGTAGCTATTGTGAAATTATTTTTCTTTTTTTGAATAACATTTCATCGGATAACATCACCCCCCAACCCCCCGGCCCCCCCAAAAAAAAGAAAGAAAAGCGCTACATTGGAGGGACCTTTTTAATTAATTGTAAATTGGCTGGCTCTTAACGCCTTTTGAATTAAATGTTTGATAATTTTTCCATCGAAGTGTTAAAGCATTTGTGGACAAAATTTTGCAGTACATTTTTGTCCAAAAAAGATATGAAGTTCTCCAGACCAGAGGTTTTAAAAGGACAATGCGCTTAGTACTAGTCCAGGTGGCTGGGAATAGGGGTAATGGTGACCCATGGGTACCCACCAACCCTCTTCAGTTCAATCAAATGAACTTTTTTTTTTTTCCAAATGGGCAAATAACTTTGAAAACCTGTTCCTTAAGATCACACATTTGCACCCCCTAGTTGGGACCTGGTTTAATTATTTTTATTTGGTCACACATTTTTCTTTTGTATAATGGTACAGGTATAAGGTCATTGGTTTGTGCACCTATTTTGACAGAGCTTTCTATGGACTATTAGGCCGTTCAAGTATCATCAATGTTCTCATGGAAAATTTGAGATCCATGGAGTTTAATCATTTGGGAAAGCTCATAGTGCTTGTCATCGTTCCATTGGTTAAAAATTGCCCTCGAGAATGTTGGGACGAATGGATGGTCGAGTTGTTGGAACCTGTATTTAGCTATTATGAAGATATTTGTTATTATGCATGGTTCACTTTTCTTCATGAGGGCAGGGCTGAAGTTCCAGCTTATTTCGGCTATCTTAAGGGACCAAAAGAAATAGTCAACCAATTTGAAAAGGAGATATTGCTTAAATTTACTCGTTCGGTATGTGAGCTTCTTCAGGTTTTGTCATCAGAAAGATTGAATAGTGGGCTTTTACTGTTACCTTTTCAACCAAAAAAAAGCATGAAGGCTGATTTTCAAGACTTGAAGTCCATATCTTCCAGCTCCCTTATTGGGTATGAAAATATTGAATTGTATTTTCTGTTTGGTTTCTAGACATTTACTTAGCTCCTCTTTATGATTACATGTAGGTTTCTTTTACTCCATAATTGCTTTGGGAGATTGAGTATGTACCTATTTGGGTGTTTGGTGGACTATGAAGCAGCGAGCAAAGCATTGCCATTTTGCTATTCTTTGATCCATATATCAGTCGCTTGTAATTTTGAGTGGCTGGATCAGTTTATTCTCAATGAAATGCTTCCAACTGTTATCTTACTTCTTGGTGGCTTCCGGTGTCCAATATCAGAGCTTAGTTCCTCATTGAATTCAACCACAAAAGAAGATGCTAAAAAAGATGTTAGTGATCTTTGTCAGGAAATCTACAAGCTATACCTAGATAATCAGGCAAGTCACTGAGTTTACTTACGTTCTATATGTACTCATAGTTGTGATTTCAGGGGTCCTAATCACACTCTAGTTAATGCAAAAAAAATTACTTTGTGGAAATTTATAGGTATCACTGGCAGCTCCAAATCTTGTTTTCTAAGTAGTTTATGCTAAGTTACATCTCTTAAGTTTTTAGTTAGGAATGGTTTCATGGTTCAATGTTTCGTTTGAATGACAAGGATACATATCAATTTGAGATATCTTGCTCAATACTGGCAGCGAATGGACCAAATTTAGATAGGTTCAAAATTGCAAGTCATTAAGTACCATATTGCTTTCAACATCGCTCGCTGTTTGATACCCTCTGCATTCCTGAGTTCTGACATGTATTATATATAGTGTGATCAGCATGAGATATCCAAAAAATCTGCCCACTGTTGGATGATAACGATTCCTGATTAAAATTTGATCTACATTTTGGGTAAATAAGGCCTAGGATTGGATTTGATACTGTAGTGACGCAAGCAATCTGTGTGATGCTCTGGCTAGATGCTTTATTTTCTTATAGTTTGATTGTCTTTGACGAGCTATAAGGATAATTTTGAAATTTTTACACAAATCAAGGTCATACTTAGTGAATGACGAGGGGTTCTTACATGTAAGTTGTGGTTGATAAAAAAATGTGTTACAACACACTACCTTTATCCAGTGAGTCTAGCTTGGTCCAATGCTGTAACTTGCTCACATATGCGAATGCACTTTATCAGGTTATTGTAGATGAATTGATAGACAGAGAAAACCTGTCTTGTCGCTTTGAAGATTGGTTAACAAAGGAATTGGAGGATCTTCGTACGCGGGCATCTTGTTCTGTGCCAGAGCATTTTCCAAAAGAAGCCATCTGGAAATGGGAGGTTTGCTTTATTGTTCTGTCTTTAGTACATCAAATTTGGAACCCTTACCTGATTTGAAGTGCTTAGTTTTCATTTTTCTGTTGTGCTTCTGCCCAGTTGAATGAAGAATTTGAAAAATACCTTCCTGCTTATATGAGTATGCTGGCTGAAGTGGATACAATGAATGACTGCTTGAAGGTAACTTGTTGCTTCTATAAAAATGATTGCTTTAATATACTGAACTCATAGTTGTTTAGATCTAATGTTGGCTTGTAATTAAGTATTGCTTTAAACTATACCAGACTATATATTCTAGAATACCTCTACCAAAAACTGATACCAACAGTCTGCAATGTACAACTTTGGCCACCAATTTCTCTGAAACCCAAAATATCTACTTGCCCAATTTTCCTGATTCTGACTAAGTATTGAAAAACATATCAATTATCACATTTATAAAGTTTGCCTGCATGGATGTCCTAAACATCAAGTGTTTGTGACCAGAGTTAGCACTGCATTAGCATGTACAATAAAGATTCCATTTAGGATCACAAAGAACACCACAAATCCACTTATCAGTAGTTTTAAGGAGAGAAGGCGAGTAGCTCCAATCCACATCCAGGCCATGGGTAACAAACAAATGCATCTGTGTTGGAATAATTAAACAGAGCAGTGTGGTCAAGGATCTTGGTGAGTGTGGGGAGGCTGCTATGCTCAACATTGCTTTGGCTTCAAAAGAAGTGAAGTGCCATGCTTGTGTGGCTCTGTGGAGGCCATCCCTGAGTACGAGCTGCTAGTGGATCTTGAAGCATCGCAAAACAACATGGTCATTTGGCAAGACATGTCAGTTGTCATGTCTTTGCAGAGATGCTTGGCAGGGCGTCTGTTGGATCGGTCGTAAAGGCAGAGATGCATGGGTTGTACATTAATTGAGCTCTCTATTTGTACTGTCTTTGTGATGCGTGAAGAATAATGAAAAAAGGCTCTATTTCTCTATGTGAACTCTAGTCCATTTGAGTAGCTTGCGCCTTGTCTATGTCTTTGATTCAGATATGCATACTTTGTGCACTGAAGAGATGTTTGCTGCTTGTCAGTTTGTTTCCTTGGATTGCTTAGTTATTTTGTTTCTATGACTGATCATGGCTTTTCATGGTATCCTTGATTATTCATTCAGCTGAGGCTATTGTATGATTGTTGGTGTGGTACTGTTTCTATAATTCGTGTCATTTCCCTAGATGCCTTCGCAGCTCAGTTGAGCCGGCTTAAACTCAGATTACTGACCACATGCCTAGTTGAGTCAGCTACAAACATGTTCTGTTTTGGATTAGTCATTCTCTCTTCCTCAACAGTTTCTATTTCTAAATGTTTCTCTATTTGTGTTGGACCTAAGCACAGCTTTTGACATGACAGCCTGATGGTTGCCACCTTGTTCCATGCCCTCTTAAATACATTTCTGTTATTTAGACTCTGAATATCTTTTGCCTTTGCGCCACCTGTGCTAGAAGAGAGCTAGCACTACTCGGTGCACATTCTGTGTGCGCATCCCAGTTTATCCTGGATGTGTTGGTTTGATGGTATGTCAATGGCTTCGGTCATCCTTTTGAGGTGTAAGGGTCTAGATATAGTTGACCTATTGACACCATTTTTCTTTGCATAGTTTGTCGGATAGGAAGCAGCTTCCATGAAGCATCGTACAAGGACATCACAAATCCAAAGATGATCGAAATGCCAAATTGATCATAGTTGCAAACAAAAGAGTGTATACATTTTTTTTCTCGATAATTATTCATGCCATATATTGATCGGTCTATGAAGTGCTGTTCTGAGCTTGACGCTCTTGTTCGCACTGACGCACCTTGAGACTTAAGCATCTCTTAGGGTTTAGGCAGTGCCTTTATAACCATGCTTGATTGGGCATGTACCTTATATGTTTTTTAGAGGAATATAAAAACCAAAAGGACCAAGGTGCAAACTCTAAACCCTAAACCCTATACCTTATATGTTGATGAATGAAACATAGAACTCTATCGGTATCTGGTCTCTCACTTAACAATTTTGTTGGCTTTTAAGTTGCCATCTTGTACTAATATACAAGCCTGAAAAGCTCTCGTTGATTCATGATTAAAGATTGGAATCCCTTAAAGATTTGTCGGCAAATATCTTTGTACTACAAGTTTTATTGATGTGAGAAAGCAGGAGATACTATAGCTTCCTAAAATATGCAATTTGCAAATGGATCTGTGGTTTCACTGGTGATCTCTTTGCTTGCAGAATAATTATTTGGGTTCTGAGAATCTTCTTGGCAAATTGAAACCTGAATTTAAGTCAAAGTATGGTATTTACGACTCTGCACATCCTTATTTGCGGACAATGTCTCGTATGTTACGGGTGAGTATCTTGACACCCTTCATCTTTCAGACAGCCATGGGTGAGTCTGTTGTCTAATGTTAGTTTGTTTTTGATCATTTTGAAGCGAAAGAGGCCTGCTGTATATGCCCAGAGTCGTACCAAATGGCTCTCACAACTTTTGTACCGGCTTATTACTCTTAAACCTTATGTAAAGGTATCTGTCATGATCCTTACCTTTCAGCGACTGGAACACATGTGACATTATTCATTTGCAGCTCTCTGATTCCTGGGAAAGTGTTATGGAGCGTCTTCAGGAAAACTGTGAAACGCAATTTGACCCTGTGCAATGTGATCCAGCAAGCGCAATTGACGTGAGTATTGGTGTTCTGTAGTATCCATTGTAGTTGAAAACGCACAGGAATGTCTTATTATATTTATTCTTGCAGATTTTCTTTGATTCAATATTGTTTTACTGGGAGCCTCAGTTTCATCCATTAATACGCGAGGTTATCATGAATATTCAAGTTTTCCTCTGTTCTTTGTGTTGACTTTGTTGCGTTGGTGTGTTTCTATGCTGCACTTTAATTAATTGTCCTATTTTCCAGAGTCACAAGGATATACTGAAGACAATAGCTTGTGAATTAGCCTCAGCAGAAGAACTTGTAGCATTGGAGGTTTGTTATTCCTTTTGTTTCTCAGTTGTCAGAACTTGACTTTGATTGCACCTGTTATCTCTTTTCACCTGTTATCTCGTTTTAGCCACTGGAACCGCACCCTGATGACTTCTTGGAGCATTTGCAGCCTTATGCACGGATGTATATCAAGAGAAAGGAGGAGGATTCTGGGGTATGCCAGTACTGATACTGATCTTAGCTCTCTCCACAAACTGTTTTAGTTTTGAGCTCTGTATGTGTTTTTATTCCTTTTTGTTTATATTCAAAATCAAATATTATAATGTAATGTTGAAAATATTGATGGCGCCGTATTTAGAATGTGGTATAGGGTGACTTGACTTGAACAAGCGCACTGTAATGCCTTATAAAGGCACTAATGCAGTATAAATGCCAAGGGATGTTACATGTGCTGACCTAATAGAGTGACTATAAGCTTATCTACAATGTCATTTGCCGACTCTAGTGCACTTGTGATCTTGTGATAAAGAAATATTGAGTTTACTTTATAGCTTCTTTCATGGTATAGTGTGGATCTGTAGGCTTTTACCCTGCTGCGAAAGCTTGTGGCCCTTTAAGCATGTATTGTTAGTGGTGAATTTGAGTGGATAGTAATAGACTGACACTTCCACTCATTGCAGCTTTGCATTTATTAAAGTTTTGATGCATACTTTTAAGGAAAAAAAACATTTTGGCGCCTTGACCTAACTCGGGATTTGTCCATGAAAGTATTAAGTCTGAGGGATGAGATTATATAGATTACAAGTAATAGAGCTAGCTGCCACCAATTCACCATTTATTTTCTTAACAGGTTCCAACTTGTGATGTTTTCATTAGAACTAAATATGATTCTCTTGTTTTTACTGCTTTGGTGTGCATTTTCTCCTGTATTGGATCATTAGTCTTAAAACTAGTGCAAATTAATTTATTGATGCTCTTTTGTTTTTATTTGGGGGCTTATATTTGCTTGTATTCTATACTAAATTTGAAGCGTTTTCTCCAGTATTTTACAGTTGCAAACCAGGTCAGCATGCACAAAGAGTTTGATGATCATTTGGCTTCAGGCTCGCTGGATGATCGTGTGATTAGTTGTTCTAAGGTATAACTGGTAGTTTCTAATGCATTGAATATTGCTATAATGGATCGTATTTATTTGTTAATTGCTTGGTTTCATCGTTTGCAGGATGAATTTGTCCATTCAATTGTCAATGGGAACAGTTCATTTGCAACACTGAACCATGATCTCATTAAAATGTCTTTTGAGGTTATTTTTATTTACTGATTTGCTTACATATTGTAATGAAATATATTTTACAATTTATGTTAACTTCTTTTAACCATTCTATAGCGAAGGGCTAAGGTTGTTAAATGGGAACATCAAATATCCTCTTACTCCCAGTGCTTAGCATCACTCCTGAAAAGTGATGAGGTATAAAAAAAGCATCCCTGTTCTTTATATTTACCTTGATGTTTCAATGATAGCTACCTATTTAGTAACCATTCTGTTTTCCCAATTATTTTCTTATCTTAACAGTGCAAAATTACTTAGTGTAGCATTTTAAAGCAAAATCATTATGCTAGTGCGCCTAATTTTATGAATATTTTTTAACAGTATATTTCTGTTGTTTCATTCTTGACCCATATAGTTCTGTGATTATGAATACGTAGGATCCTTACTAGTCTATTTGTTGATTGAACTGCAAATTACCTCAGTTCAATCAATTCGACTTTTGTTGATTGAACTTTTGATCTATATCATTATGTAACATGCTACATCCGATAGTTATGGTAGATTCTAATTAAAATATAATTTCACAAAGTATAACAAACATGACTAGATACAATTGTATCCAAATTAGTGTCATGAGTCTAAGAAAAAGTTTTTGAGAACTGCATCGAAGTTAGAATCAAATCAGCCTAATAAATCTCAAAGGTATATTCTACCAAAAGATAATATGTCAACCTTTTTTCAGATGAAGAATGAACTTGGAGATTTGATGAGTGTGCTGAATGCAGAAGGCTTTTTCAGAGTTGATGACAATTCTATGGACTGGGTACTTCTCTACTGATAAAATTCATTACAGCTGTTACATTTTGAAATAATGACCACGTTCTTTTTTTTTTCTCATAGGATAAGAAATTGTTTTCAGATTCAGTGGAAAAATTCAAGGATGTGGTTTTCTCCGAGCAGTGCATTGACAAGTGTCTCGTGATCCGAGGAATAATGGTATTCTTTGCCAGCATTATTCTCATGAACTTTAAAAAAAATTATCGAACTCAATTCTTTATGACTCGTATCAGGATTATCAAAAAATCTTGCAAATGGAAGACGTCAAATGCCAAGATGCGTTTAGAATGGTAGACCTCAGAGCTATGATGTATTTATTTCATTTATAATGACTTGTCTTGGGTTGAAATTTAAGACTCCAAATGGATGATTTGACAGGTTGTTAGTAATACAATTTACTCATGGAAGGAAAATCTCCACGAGGTATCGAGAATTAGTTATGCAATATGTTTGGTATTATTGTGTTTATTTACTTATTTCATTTTTTTTTTTCAGTTTTGGGTGACCACAAGACACTATAGACATCAATACTATGAGATACTTGCACAACCACTTCAAAAGGTTAGTAATCTTAATTTTCATGCCCCACTGTAATTTTGATTTGTATGAATACAAAAACTGCAGCCAATTACGGTTTTAACCAATGAAACCGGTTGAAAAAGCTGCTATTCAGTTCATTACTTTATGGTGATTTAATCTTCATTCATTATGCATGTTTTCGGCTGAAGGATGTGTCTTGGTTATGTTGATTTGGTATGCTGTGCCATTGTTTCTTCTTTTTGAGGGGAATACGGTAGGGGAAGCCCCACTGTACTAATTTATATATAAAAAAGGTAACCAAAACAAAAAGACATCTCTGTTCATCAGGAAAGCAAACGAAAAAAACTACCTACCTCTGTGGAAGTAAGAGAAAAGGGCTTTGGAAAAGGGCGACCAAGAAATGATTCACAGGGTAAATAGAAGGTCACCCTAGGTTTTTAATAAGTCAAGAGGAGACCGAAGTTCTAAGGTTGGTGTTTAGCCTGTGCTAGTGTAAGTAGACTAACGTTCTCGAAAGAAAGTGTAAGCAGAATGTCTTTGAAGCACCTTTTCCACGATTGGAAAGTTGCTGCAGTGCCTCTGAAGATCTGATCATTTCAAATTTCCCTGCAATGGAGAAAGCTTAAGTGATAAACTGATGTTTGCATTGCATTTTTTATTTCTTAATCAGTGCAAAGACGTTCACAGGTCATGATTCCCGATGAATAAGAAGGAAGTTCTAGGCAATCTAATTACTCAACCAGATAATGTGAACATTTCAGAGTTGGGTTTTGATAGGCCTTGTCTATGTCATAAATAAGCTTCTCAGCAAATATTTAATGGAAGTTATATTTTTTAGCAATGTCACTTTATCCTGAATTGTTGCTTGGTAGGCACATTGTTTACTGCTACTCCTTATTCCAAATAACCAAATATTAAGACATTGACATGGTCGAACACGACACTTTGACTATTTATTTATACCAAATTAAATTGTTTGATATATAAATGACTATACAAAATAAAAGTGTTTTACGTTAGGAATCTATTTTTATCTATTTTTTTATGCTGTCTTCCTTAATACCAAAATTTCAACAAGGGGCCTCAATCTGTACTGCTAGTATTAGTTAAATGTTGATGGTCAAAGTTCAAAAAGTTTTACCAGCACACTTCATTAAACAACACTAATTTGAATCGGATGGAGCACCATAACTATAACAGAAGCAACCTGCATAGTAATTTGTAATTCAGTGAGATTTTTAACATATAAGCTAAATATAGAATGTGATGCTTAAAATTATATTATAAATTAAAAAATTCAGCTAAATATAGAATGCTGTTTCTTTTCTTTCTGCTTCGACTTGGACAGAGACCGCTCGTCATGCTCGGTAGTTGAGGTTCTGTGGTAGTAGACTGGAGGTTCAATTGAGTTCAAACGCTGTTGTGGTCAACATGCCAGTTGGATTTGGTAGCACTCAGCGGGACGAGAAATATTAACAACTAGAAAAGTAAGGCGCGCTCCGCCGCGCCCGTTTGTGGATGGGTCATTATCGGGGTGTAAAAAGTGAGAAGGCCAGAAGCGTTTTGTTGCCTTGTGCCTTAGTCTGGTCATAGATTCATTGGTTCTGTAACAACTACACCGATTGTTATTCAGCTGCTACGGATCATGTTTGGCTGACCCTTCGTTTCTTTTTCGCCAGGTATTTGTATTTTCAATTAGGATAGAAGAAAGCACTAAAAAGTACTTGTATCCGTAATTAAATTTTAGCCAACATAATGTATACCTCTCTCATTTGGTCTTTCATTGAAAAAGACCAGGACAGAGCCAAGGAAAAACATGAATAAAGTTTTAAATAATTCAAAGAGACCAAGATAATTTATGCTTGCAACTCTGAAGGGCCTGGAAAACTCCAGTATTCCGGTACGTATAGCCTGTGGGTCTCAATCGTATTGCAAAAGGCGCCTATGCTCCAAAACGAAATCATCAAGTAGTATGCGGGCCCTGCTAGAACCTCTCTTTTTATTTTCTTTCGCTGGCATATGCACACACAGAGTTGTTGGGCCACGCGGCCGCACGACTCCATGCGCACCGACAGCCAGAGCGCTGTGCTTCATCAAGGATAGAAAAATAACTCTCTCGGTTGCTCCGCCAGAGCTCAGTATCTCTCGCGCTCTCTTCCCCAGCAGAACACAGCACACATCCTCATCCCCGCGCACACCATGCCCGGCCCAAACTTGTCCTTCGCTTCCTCTAGTCCCTTCACAACATTCCCATGGCCGGAGGCCACTCCACCGAACTGCACACCCTCCCCAACCTCACTTGTTCCTGTCAATTTGCTCCGGCGCCAGATCCGTTGGAGAGAAGCTCCAGCTCGCCCATCCGTCGAGCTGGCAGCTCCAACTTCCCCACTCGAATCAATTTCTTCTTGGCTTCTACTGCACCAATACATCGACGATCTGTCTGCCGTCCTGCGCCTGTGGCAGGGGAATCCAAGCTCGGCCACCAGTTGAGTAATCAGCCTGGTTGTCGACCTCAAGCCACCACTAGCTGCGAGGTGGGCATGGCGGCCCATGCGACGTCGAGCGTCATGCCCAGGCCCGAGGACCCGTTCCGCATCCGGTGAAGGGCCGGCCAGCAAATCCACGCCCAGACACCAGGTGAGTCAGCGAGATACCATCCTAGCTCTCCACCTCAATCGGCCACTAGCAGCACGACGGCTGGGGAGTCGAGCATCAGCCCACGAACACCAACCGACACCGTACGAAGTACGGAGGCAGGCGGTGCCATCACAGCCCACGGCCTGTCCATCGACCGACGTACGGGGAAGCAACGTGGTCGCCACGGAAAGTGGCCACGCCGGCCGGAAACAGCGTGCTCTCACTGTAGGCACCCACGTCGGCCCGAATGCTGTGGAGAGGCGGAAGCAACGCGCTTTCAGCTTTAGACTATAGGCGAGGATTGTGGGTCAAGGGGAAGACAGTAATAGAGATGGGATGCAGTGGCATTGGTATAACCAGGGATGAAGGCAAGATTTATTTACCAGAGCTAACAGTGTTCAGGTATTCTGGCAGAAATTGATAGTGGCCCTCCGCAGTCCAGTGGGACGACCAGCAAGACAGCATCAGTCAGCTTGTCTAAAGACAGATAGGTAGGCCAGAGGGAGGGAAGTGCAACTGAACTCAAAAACCACGCTTATGTCGTGTCGTGGCGGTTAGCCATGGTGAGGTGTTGGGGTCTCCCAATGTACCACTTCTCAAACCGGGCAAGAGAGAAACCAGGAAAGGGAAAGCGAGGGCGACGGACCAGGTGCTTCTCCTTGGTTGAGCTGCATCGGGCCACAGATTTCCTCCTGGCCGAGGGACGCCGAGCTGCTGATTTCCTCTCGCCCCTGCTCCTCTCTTCTTCCTCTGTTCCATGCCCTGCTCGTAAGCGCACCATCTCATTCTCCTCTGCTCGACGTCCAGCTCGCCATCTCTTAACCCGGAGCAGTCGACCTCTGTATCTTCCCCAATCCCAACCTCAACATCTTCTTCTGCAGCTGCCCTCGCGGTGCCAAGTGTTTTTTTTATGGTGTAAGCATTGGGGTTGGGGGGGGGGGGGGGGGGGGGGGGGGGGGTAAGAACGCCATAGGACGCCACAACAATGTGGCTCAAAGCGTTAGCCCACAATATATATACTACCAAATGCATGGGCCCATCTAACAACCGGGTCCAACATTCATTTTGTTGGTTTATTATTATTTGTTTTGGGAAGTTGGGGGGTAGAGTTTCAACTCGCATGTGTACAAGTAACAAATAGTATTTCTTTGGTGCTTAAGGATATAATTATAATGGATCTGTATTAGCAACCACAGTTCCATCTTTAGCGCCTTGATTGGATTTATGCAGAATCAACAATAATGTGATGTAGCTCATTTAATTTGTCATTTTATTTTTTGGCACCTTCAATAGTGTGTGTGTGTGTGTGTGTGTGTGTGTGGGTGAGTGGGTGTGTGGGGGGATGTATCTAATGTGTCCATAAGACACGTCGACTAAAAGAAAAAGGTTTCAGAGGCAAAGGCCAACTGGATCTGGATCATCGGCTATAGATTTTGTATGGCAGGCGGCGGGCTTTGGGATAATAGCAATTTTCTGAAGCCAGGGTTAACACTGCCGGGTCTAGTACTTTTTGTAGGAAATGAAACAGTAGACATCAGTTTCAATGCAGCTAACAGGCATACTTGGATAATAGGTCCACACAACATGGCTACAAAGCCTACAATAGCACAGATATTTGACGGATACTACATACGTTTGATACCAATTTTCTACAGAAATATGGCAGTTATGGCTGCTAAACATTATCGTAAAGATCTGGATATGCTAAGATATGCCTTACTTCTAAATGAAATGTGCCTGTGTTTCTCATATGAACAATAAAAAGATTGGTTGTAGTTCTCATATCCTTGAAGCTTGCACTTCAATGTGATCAAGCTATTTAACTGTTGTCTACGAAGAAGGCATAGTTGGAATCAATATCATATCTCTGTTTTTGAGAGGGTTCTGCTGCGAAAGTATATTTTGAGGGATTGGGGCATGGGGGAAGAGAAGATGCGAAGAACATGGGGATCATGTCTACATGGCGTGCCACAAAATTTTATTGTATAAAGGATTTGTTAGAGGCAGACCGAGTGCCGTTGTAGTGGTGATGTGTCACCGGCCTCAGCCATGTGGATAATTACTAGATTTGGCTTCATTCCATTTGAAAATTTATGAGCTCTATCTTTCCATAATATTTCATTCACTGCTAATGTCTTGAACATCTCTGTTGCCTTTTTTCTGTGCAGGTGTTTTTAGTGGGTGGAGCACCAAAACCAAAGTATGGTTGACTGAGGCACTGCCTTTATTACTGTCGTCTAGGCTTGATTTAACCACATTCTGAGTTTAACTCATGCATGAAGCAATCTTTTTTTTTTGGCGAATCATGTATGCAATTTCTTGGAACCATGGCCCTAGCCTCGTAAGCTGCTGTCCTGGCTGAGCTGCAGTTTGAAGTCTGCTGGGATTTGATTAACATGTGGAGTATATCACGCTGGTTGAACTGGGTAGTGAAGACTGAAAGCCCTTTCTGCTGTAGATTGACTAGCTTCTTACATGAAAAGTCACCTGATATTGATATCCTTTTTGACTGTTGCTATTAGTCTTTAACTATGCTTAGCAACCTTTTTCTTTTGGATTATGATGCAAGCCAAAATTGTGGTCGGAGCTTTGGGATATATTTAGCATTTTGCTTAGATACTGGATATCACAATACTCATGGTCCTGCCGGCCGCTGCCCAGGTGGCTTACTGTCCGTGTTTCTTGCTTTACACCTAACAACGAGGTGAAGCTCCAACCTCGAGGTCCATGGTTCCCGAGAAGCCATCGATCCGGAGCACGTGAGAACCGGTCATGAGTCATCGGCTCGAGTGTCTGCTACGGTGAAGCCATCGGACTTAGGTTGTACGTCGTGCAATTCTGCGGTTGCCGGTTGGGGTCACCGACAAGTAGGCCTGAAGGGGGAGCGGTTCGGGGCGAACCTTTTGCTGAACCTGCGGCCCTTTACACGGAACAGGCGGGTGAGGATCGACCCGCCCCTGATATTCGCCGCGAACCATCGAACCCCGGCTACCCGTCCATCGAACCGTCGCGGCGGCTAGGTCGCCCAGCTCGCCGTCGACGAAGTCGAACGCCGGCACTTCCTCCTCACCGTCCTGCGATGCGTACATCGTCTACGGCTCCGCGCCGCCGCCGCCAACGACGTCGCCAAAATTGCGCCACTCGCCGCTCGCCGATTCGACCCCCAACAAGACAGGGAGGAGCTTGCTTGGCGGCGCCAATGCCGGTGGCTCTGTGGCGGCGCGCAGGTTCGGCTCGACCCTAGGTTCGAATGGGTGCGAGGTCCATCTGAACCGGCGTCGTTCAGGTTCGACTCGGCCCGCTCCGCGACTAAAATTCAGGGGCGGGTCGACGAACCGAACGGGTCGACCCGAACCGTCCTCAGCGCTACCGACAAGGAAAGGGATTCTGCTAGTGCTCTGCCAGCAATAGGTCGACTC
Source organism: Eragrostis curvula (assembly GCA_007726485.1). Classification (NCBI taxonomy): domain Eukaryota; kingdom Viridiplantae; phylum Streptophyta; class Magnoliopsida; order Poales; family Poaceae; genus Eragrostis; species Eragrostis curvula. The sequence continues at coordinate 28,127,033 of CM017440.1, read as the reverse complement.
TTTCCGTCAGCCGAAACCACCAGGCGTGCATTGGTGGCAAATGGAGGAGAGTTTTCTCTTTATTCGTTGCCATATAGCGTGTTTCCGGCGCTGTTTGTTGGTTCCAGTTTGAATCCCGGACGTCATTCTACAGTAAAATTTTGGGACTATTCGGAGTCTACCGTCTACGGTTTCACAGGGCCCGATCCGTACGTGTACGTCCAAGTCCTGATCGGGGGAGCCTGAGTTGCCGATCGATTCCTAGTTTCCTACTAGGTCAGGAAACACAACAATGGACATTCCTCGTCCGCCCGAATTTATTTTGAGAAAATTATTTATTTGCCATAGAGAATTTGGTTGGATCCTTTTTTGCCACGTTAGAAGTTAGAACTTCCTTGCTCCATCCATTTATTTTAAGCCTCTGTTACCACTGACGCCCATTTTACCTTCTAAAGCTGAAAACGGCATCGAAAAAGACGAAAACATTCCTGGCACACCACCTCCTCTGTTTAGCAAGCCGCGCACACCCTCTCTTGTTGAGCCGCACGTTGCACACGTCGTCTTTCTTCTTCGCGTCGCATGCATGTGCGCCCTCCCTGCCACTGCTTGCTACGCGTTGGCCACGCCCGCTCCTTCGCGCCCACCCCCCCCCCCGGAGCCCACCCGGTAAACCGGGTAGTTTAGTGTAAACCAATAAATCGAGGATGGAAACTTTTCGTCGCACTTTGGTCTTTCCCTATGGAAAATTGATTAGCGGCATGCGGATGACGGCTCTGCTGCCTTTTCTTAGAAAAAAAAAATACCGTTCGCTCGCCTCAAGGCTATTTCTCCTATTCTATTGGCTGCATTCATGCAAAGGCCGCGCGAATGGCTGGAGTGTGGGCCCGCCCCCTAGCAAAACGGATCCTCTCGCAGAAACGAGGAGGCCGGATGCCACAATTATGATATGTTGGTTACCGTGCGATCTCAAATATACATGTACAATATTGTTTCTTTTCTTTCCAACGTTATTCTTTCTCGATTTTTATGCCTGGCCAAACATACTTGTTTTCGAGTTCTTGTTTCACAAATCGTCTTCATTTTCCTTCTAGTTTTGTTTTCTTTTACATTTTTTTGTTACAAATTTGTCAAATTATCAAAAAAAATTGAATTTTAAATTTGAAAACCGGTGGACAGGGTAAACTGGACCGGACTGGTTTTCCTGTTTACCGGTTCGGTTTACCGCACTTTTGTAAACCTTGGTGCCGTCTCGCCCCCTCGCCCTGCCGTGCATTAGAGAAGCACGACATTTATTGTAAAACTTGGACAAAATCTTGTGGTAGTTTGCCTAGAAACTCCAAAAAATTAAACCAAGGATTATGCGCACGTTTAATGGAACGCTCACATGAGTGAGAACCAGATTTGACCCGATAATGAGAGGAAACAACTGGGTGAGAGGAAGATTTGTCCCATGATGTGCTGGGTGACATGCCATGTTGGCACATTTTTGTGATGACGCAAAAGTCAAACTTTGTAAACTTTGGCTATCATAGTATTGAAAAACTTTTACAAAATCTAATTTATATTCTCAGATACATCATAAAAGCAACTATCATAGTATGTAACTCTTTTTATTACGTCCTCGTCGGTCAACCTCAGTCCAGGAACCTCCCCTCTTGGCCACGTCCGTATGTCCAGTGCCAGCGCATGTGCCATGCTGTGTGATCACTCTGGGCCCACACCAGCCATACGCACCATACCTGCGCAACTACGCCCACACGCGCCCGTGAAACTGCGAGGGTCAGCTCTGATACCACTTGTGGCGTCCCGCCTCCTCGAGGCCGGGTCCGTACGCCTGACAGCTCTCTAGGAATCAAGACTATCCTCACAGACCAGCACATGTCTTTTCTACGCACTTTGTCCTCACTCATGCGCATCCGGGAACGACTTCCCGATCGGTCACCCATCGCTTCAGGCCAAACACGCTTAACTTCGGAGTTCTTTCGAAATGAGCTTCCGGAAAAGAAGTTGCAATTTGTTGACATGAGAATTCTATCAATCCTATTAAGCCTTGGGCTGGGATGTCACAATTTTGGCAGACAGGAATATGGGATGCGACCACCAAAATGGATTTCATTAGAGAGATATTTTTCCATACCCAGGTGGAGCAGCAATACGACCAAGAGATTACTCCAAAAGCAAGACAGTTATTCAGCCAGAATCCTCTTGGCCTCTTAGAAATCACGCAGCAATTTTCTAAACCAGAAAACGCGTTCAAACAGCGACATGAATATAGGGATGCTAACTTGTTTGACTCAGTGATGTTTCTTAGGAACAAGATCATAGGCACTATGATGAAGAATACCCAAATTTCAAGGGTGACAAGGTGAGCATGCCTCCTCGGGTAATTATGTTTGTTCGTTATTCAATTGTTTGGAAGCATACTCTGTTAAGTGGAGTCAACTTGTATTAACTTTGGTCTGCGATACCACCTTGTATAGGTAGTTCGATCTGCTATCTGAAATTAAGTCGAGTGAGTTTGCTTTGAATTTTTCTTTTGTATTACAGTTTTCCAACTTTCCTGAACATACGACATTAACATAGTAGTCAAATATAATAAAGTATTGAAATGGATAAATCATGAACATGAAAAATCTATCAAGATTATGAACATAATTTTTCCCACCAGATATAATAGCATGATATGTGGACATGAGGCAACTGATCTTTTTTTTTTTTCTTAAAGTGTGACTTTGTAGAGAACTAATATCTTTTAACATACCAAAAAAGGTTAATACTGTGGCCAAAATTATATGTCACTGAATTCAGAAAACTAGAATTTCTTCTCAGGTGTAGTTGTCTCCTTGTGCTTTTGGGTCAAAATTATGTTCATGTTTTCATCCTCCCATAAGCTGATTGTCCTCTTTATTAATTCATAGAACGAAATTGGGACTACAGAGGAATCAGTGGAGTGGTATGTAAGGAAGAGGAGGCCTGATTACATGATAAATCTTGCCAGGACAATAAGGACGTTGGGGTGGATACACGATTCTCCAGTTGTACGCGGTACAATCAGATATCCTGTATTAGTAGGATACCTTAAACATTTTTGTTTAGTAAGAGACCAGTGATTTAGCATGCCATAATCACACTGCTCAATTTTTTACACCCTTATGCAGGTTCGACAGATTACATGAGTGCTTTTGCAAAAATGAAGATGAAAGAATAATCAGAGAGGCAAGTGGAAAGGATAAGCATTGAATCTGAAGAAACACCTTCACAGCTACGGCCCTGTCCTTCATCATATTCATATATACACATATATATTAACTATCTATTCCAGGCTCTGCAAGAATTTTATGCTGGTGTTTGAACATCTGAAAGACTATATTTAAGTTACCCTGCTGACCACACATGCAGACATTGTGTGGCATGTTTTAAACTTGAGTCTAATGACTAAGACACGCTGGTGAATTGGAAACTATAAAGTTAATTTAAGACTATTTGTTGACTTTAAATTAATTAGCTCGTATCCTTTTGAATTAAGTTCAGTCATGTTTTATGCATCGTTGTATAAAGAAGGTATCCACTGTTAATATAGGTGAGTATATAAGGTCGTTATTTTTTGGCCGCATTTAATTTTTTGGCATTGAAGGGATAAGCCCCCGTTTTGCTCCCACAGCTTCTCCCAATGACCAGCTTCATCCAGCCATTAGTAAACTGTAATCCTGACAAGAAATGCGTAATCAACTTCACCCAAAGTCTAGGATTTATTATGTTGCTAATGGCTTGTTACAATTATTTATATAATAATTATGTTAACTTTTTGATCAACAATTTATACTTCATTGCCTTGTCATATGTGACACACACACACACACACATCTATATAGCTGTTGCTGACTGGACGTGATTGTTGGGGGTCCAGCAACAAGTACTCGACAAGTGAAGGGGCAAGAACGATAGGTGAAGGCTCCCAGGACCACACGAAGGGTTCACAGGATGCAGCGAAGGCCACAGAACAAGAGCGAGTCTGAGGCCTAACACTTGAGAGGCGTAACAGAGTCGCACAGTGGCACAACTGTAATAACGATCTTTTCTTCCCCTATAAATATGGAGGGAGGAGCTTATGTAATGACATCTGTTTTTCGGGCCGCGAGCCAAAGTCACTTCATTTACTCCGTCCACATTTCTTAGTCATCTCTAACCCCTTCGCCCGGCATCGCGGACGATAGAGGGCTTCGGTATTATATACGACTACGAGAACGTTTCAGGAGGGCTTCGCCAAGGGAGCCTGAAGATGATAGGGAGCAAGGAGCGCTTCGCTAGAAGACCGACACGCCCCAAGAATCCCCAAACACCTTCGCTCGAAGCAAGACACGCACAAATCACCGTTGGAGGGCTTCGCCGAGTCCCGCTGGACCTTCGATCCCTCAACACATCGTTGGAGGGCTTCGTAGAGTCCCTCCTGGACCTTCGATCCCCCAACATTTGGCGCCGTCCGTGGGCCGAACCCACGATGAAAAGAAGACAGGACCATCACGCAGCAAAAACTGCGAGGTTAAGAACAGAGCAGCCAGCAGGGAAACAACGGGTTATCCGTTTCACGTCGGAAGACATCAAAGTCATCGACTACCCACACACAGACGCCTTCGTAATCAAAGCAGATATCGAAGGATTCCTAGTACACAGAATACTGATAGACAATGGAAGCCCAGAAAACATCATTTTCAAAGAAACTTTAAAGCGCATGAAGATCAATGGTTACAAAAGTGCCAGCAGATCGGTGTTGAAGGCCTTCGGCGAAGAGGAGCTAAGTTCCATAGGAACTATTAAAATGAAAGTAACTTTAGAGGAGGAAGACAGGTCAGCAACCAAAGAAATTAACTTCTTGATTATAGACCTAAAAAGGCAATACAATGCTATTTTTGGGAGACAAATCCTATCAGCCTTCGGAGCAGCAATCCATCACAACTGCCTAACAATGAAGGTTCCTTCAGAACAAGGCATATTGAGCATATTTTGCAACCCAACCAGACATCAAGAAAACGAAGCCAATAAAGGAACGGTCAAGAAGAACGAAAATGAACACCACCAAGCGAAGGGTGAACAGGCAAAGCTAGAGCCTTCGAGTGAAATAGAAGAGGTCATTTTATGGCCAAAAAGCAAAGAAAAGACAGTCAAGATAGGGAAAAAACTATCGGCAAATGAAAGAGAACAGTTGATCAGATTTCTGAAAGACAATGCTGATGTCTTCGCATGGTCACCCCAAGACATCACAGGAATCAAAAAGGAAACAATACAGCACGAGCTAAAAGTAAACCCAAGGATAAGACCCTTCGCAGACAAAATTAGAAAAGTGTCCGACGAAAAGAAGGCCGCTGCGACAACGGAAGTAAACAAGATGTTAAAAGCTGGGGTTATAAGACCAACAATCTTTGCAAGTTGGCTATCAAACGTGGTCTTGGTGAAGAAAAAGACAGGAGAATGGAGAATGTGCATAGATTTCACGAGGTTAAACAAAGCTTGCCCGAAGGACAATTTTCCTCTAGATCGTATTGACACGATAACAGACTCTGTAGCTGGGTGTCAATTGCTAAGCTTCTTAGATGCTTACTCAGGATATTATCAAATACATATGTCAAAGGAAGATGAGGAGAAAACAGCTTTTATCACGCATGATGGAACCTTCTGCTTCGTCAGAATGCCATTCGGCCTTCGCAACGCTGGAGCAACATTTGCAAGGCTAGTTAAAAAGATCTTCGAAGATCAACTTGAAAGAAATGCCGAAGTATATGTGGATGATATTGTCATAAAGACACTTGAAAGGGCCAACCATTTAGAGGATCTGGATGAAACCTTCAGAAACTTGAGAAAACACAATCTCAAGCTAAACCCGGCGAAGTGCGTCTTTGCAGTCGAAGCAGGAAAGCTATTAGGCTTCATGGTATCACAGCGAGGCATAGAAGCAAACAAGCAAAAGATTGAAGTTGTTCAGGGCCTAGCCCCACCCAAGTGCTTGAAGGATGTTCAAAGGCTAGCAGGAAGGCTAAATTCGTTAAGTAGGTTTATTCCGAAGCTAGCAGAGCAAAGTGGTCCAATCTTTAGAGCACTTCGATCGAAGGAGAAATTTCAATGGGGAGAAGAACAACAAGAAGCCTTCGAAAGTATCAAGAAAGCTCTGACCGATCTTACTACCCTGGCCAGTCCCAAGCCTGGCGAAGACTTACTCTTATACGTCGCAGCTTCATCGACAGCAGTAAGTGCAGCTTTGGTTCATGAAAATAGCGAAGACAAAAACCAAAGGCCAGTTTACTTCGTATCCGAAGCTTTGTCTGGAGCAAAGTTGTTATACAAAAAATGGCATACACAGTGGTTATGTCTTCGAGAAAATTGAAGCACTACTTCAGTGACGGAAAAATAATAATACCCACTTCCTTTCCCCTTCGCGACACCCTGCGAAGCAGAGAAGCAATAGGACGAATCGTCAAATGGTCTGCAGAGCTAGCACCTTTCGACATCGAGTTCAGAGCAAGAACAGTAATCAAGGCAGCCACTCTGGCAGACTTCATAGCTGAATGGACATCTGCAACTCCCAAAGCATCCACAACAATAACAGAATCACTATGGACTATATTTACCGACATAGCAGAATACGAAGGGGTGCTACTTGGGCTTCGCAAAGCGAAGGCTCTCGGAGCTAGAAGGGTTCTCATCAGCATAGACTCCAAAGTCGTAGCTAACCAAGTAGAAAGCAATTATCAAGCAAAAGACCCAGAGCTGATCAAATATCACAAGGCAGTGATAAAAATGCAGAAGTATTTCAAAGGATTCACCGTCAAAAGCTTAAAAAGAAATTTAAACAAAGAAGCAGACGCTCTAGCGAAGGCTGCTGCAAAAGGCGAAGGCCTCCCTCCGGACATTTTCTTCGAGATCTTGGACAAATCGACGACCGAAGAATCTACGAGAAAAGTGCACCACCTTTTTCAGCTATGGGAAGATTGGAGGGCTCCAATAATAGCTCATCTGAACAACCAATACGAAGCTCAAGACGAAGTCAAAGCAAAGAGAATAGCTCAAAAAGAGAATCGCGGAGGCGACTCGAAAGGCGATCTAGTTCTCCCGACGTACAACCACACCGCCGTCGGCTACTCCGGCCACGGCGACCACGCAATCCGCTGGAATCCACTCCGGAGCCAGCGTCCACAGCTGCTGCTCGTACACCGACCAAAATTCATCTACGTTTGTTTGAGCGTCAAGATGTGCTGCCACCGGTACCACGCTGGAGGCCGTACTTGCCGGTGCTGGTCCTGATTTCAGCGCCACCATCATCAATCCATGCCACTCCGGCTGCTCCTCTTGTGGTTCCTGTTATGGATCCCACAAACGACCAGCAGCGCCAATTCCGGCAACCACATCAAAGTTGCCGATGATCTCGGAGTCCACGTGCTTCTTGGATGTGACGTCGACTTCAATTCTTTCCTGCCTAGACCTACAGGCTCGTCCGTGTGGAGTTCTAAGGCAGGGACCTTGTTCCCCTCAAAAAAGAAAAAGGCTGGGACCTTGTTTTTGCCCTCGATATCAGATCAAGTTGTGCAACCTGTTTCAGTGGGCGATCAGGTCGCTCTTCACCTTCAGTTCTACTGCTCCATTGGCGGTTTGTCACAGAACTTTGTCAATTGGTCTGTTGATTTCAGCAGGCCGACAAGTACAATAAGTCTGCTTTGTCTGAATTGCCGAGGCTGTGGGGGGTCCGAGGCTGTTCACGAGATTCGCAACCTTGCGGCCACTCATCAGCCCGCTCTGTTATTCTTGTCTAAGACCAAGTTGAGCGCATGCCGAGCACAAGACCTGATGTATAGGTTTGGATATGCTCATGATTTTGGTGTGAATTGCACGGGTCTGAGTGGAGGACTAGTGCTATTTTGGACTAATGATGTCACGGTGGATTTGAAATCATACTCAAAATCACACATTGATGTCTGGGTTACAGAGGCTGGTCACAGTGAGGATACATGGAGATTTATAGGCTTCTATGGGGAACCTCGACGGGAAAATCGAAAGGAGTCATTGAAATTGCTGAAATTCCTTCGACAAGCTTCCACCCTCCCATGGGTTTGTGCCGGAGACTTCCATGAGATACTCTCCGACTCATAGCAGATCGGGGTAATACTCGGGAGGAGTGAAAAATGGACGGTTTTAGGGAGACGGTCCAATATTGTGGTTTCTCGGACCTCGGCTATGTTGGACTACCATACACTTGGGACAACAGACAGGATGGAGATAAGAATATCAAGGTTCGGTTGGATAGGGCCTTGGCGGACAATGCGTTTCGAAGCTTATTCAGTGCAACTAGCGTGCTACATGTTCAGACTATTGAGTTAGACCACTGCGCATTGCTTGTGACACTGAAGGTGGCAAATCGGAGTGGATCGACTGGGAAACCTTTTCGGTATGAAAACATTTGGTGCAGACATGAAAGTTATGATGAAATGGTGCGGAAAGGCTGGATTAGTGGTGGTCGTGACCTCACTTCTATCCAAAATAATCTATCTGCGCTACAGGGAGTTATGCAGGCTTGGGATTGGGACCAATTTGGTTCTGTCCGTAAGGAGCTAAAGAAGCTACGACGGAGGCTAGAACAAATTAGAGCATGCTCACTGTATGCTGGCCCAACAAGGGAAGAACATGGTATCTGGAAGCGCCTTGCGGAGTTGTTGGCTCGTGAGGAGGTCATGGAAAGACAACAGTCGAGGATTCAATGGCTTAATAAAGGCAATCGTAACACTGAGTACTTCCAGGCCAAAGCACGTGAGCGCACAAGGAGAAACAGAATTGTGGCTCTAAAGGATGGTGATGGTACAGTGTGTATAGAACAATCTCAAATTGAATCCTTTGGCTACTAATTTCTATATTCATCTGTTCACAGCACAGGATAATACGCATCCGTATGAGGTGACCCAGTATGTCCCATGCAAAGTTACTGCTGATATGAACTATGCTCTATGTGCACCCTTCTCGGTAGACGAGATCGAGAAAGCACTATTCATGATGGGGCCTAACAAGGCTCCAGGGCCAGATTGATTTACGGCTGGTTTCTATCAGCGCCATTGGGATATCCTCCGCGATGATGTATGTGTTGCGGTGTTGAAGTTCCTAGAGGGAGAAGATATGCCTGATGTCGTTAACAACACAGTGCTAGTACTAATTCCAAAAATTCAGAATCCACAAGAGATGACACACTTCCGACCTATTGCCCAATGTAATGTGCTCTACAAGATCTGCTCAAAGGTTTTATCTAACAGATTGAGGCCGTACATGGATGAGATTGTGTCAGAAGAACAAAGTGCATTTGTACCGGGACGTCTCATTACAGATAATGTGTTGGTTGCCTATGAGAGTAGACACTATCTCAAGAGAAAAAAGGGAAGTCTGGTGCCCTGCGCCGTCAAGCTAGACATGGCAAAGGCCTATGACCGTGTTGAATGGGCCTACCTGCGCTCGATTATGCTACAACTCGGCTTTGATCCAAGATGGGTTGAGATGGTGATGAGATGTGTCGAGACTGTTAAGTTCTCGGTAAAGTTAATGGGAAGCTTTCAGAGACCTTCAAACCATCACGTGGAATTCGTCAAGGTGATTCTATGTCACCTTACTTGTTCCTTCTATGTGCTGAAGGGCTGTCAAGTATGTTGAAATTCTCTGGTCTGCAATTTCTGTCAAGGGGGATTCGAGTTAGCATGCACGCTCCCTGGGTTTCCCATCTCCTCTTTGCAGACGATTGCATCATATTCACTCCGACAAATGAGAGGGGAGCTCAACGCCTGGTAGATGTGCTTCATGCTTACCAGAGGGGATCAGATGGTTAATATATCAAAGTCAGCTATTTTCTTTAGTGCTAACTGCGGTGACAATAGGAAGGCTTAGATGATGCAAATAACTGGTATCCACTCTGAAGCGTTGGCAGAGAGATATTTGAGTCTACCTACTGCAGTGGGAAGGAGCACAAAAGGTGCTTTTGTCCACATCCCTTCAAAGATTAGAGGACTGATGGGTGGCTGGAGTGAAAAACTATTGAGTTGTGCGGCTCGAGAAACCTTGATCAAGTCGGTGGCTCAATCAACTCTATGAGTTGTTTCATGCTGGCACCATAAACTTGCGAGAAGATAACAAGTGCTATATCAACTTATTGGTGGAGTAGTGCTGTTGATTGTCGAGGTATGCATTGGAGAAGGTGGTCAGATTTAACATTGCCAAAATGCTCTGGAGGTATAGGTTTTTGTGACATAAAGCAATTCAATATCGCCATGGTTGGGAAACAGGGGTGGCGGCTTATGACAAATTCTAATTCCCTTTGCGCTCGAGTTCTCAAAGGCAAATATTACCCAAATGATGATTTTTTATGTGCACGGAAGAAGAAGCACTCATCACACACATGGCGTGCCATTCTTGCAGGCTGGAAGGCACTTGATTTGGGGCTCATCAGACGGATAGGTGGCGATGCTAGCACCAACATGTGGAATGACAGATGGCTCCCGGGCAGTGTGGGCAATAGGCTCTTAAGTAAGCCTGACTCTGCGATGGCAATGACAGTAAATCAGCTTTTGCGAGCTGATTGCGACAATGGGATTCAGATGCTGTTCAAGATAACCTTGTTCCCGCTGATGCTGAAGCTGTACTAAGAATACCACTTGGAAGATCTCAGGAAGATTTTTGGGCTTGGTCTGCTGAAAAGCATGGTCAGTATTCAGTTCGATCAGCGTATTGCTTGTTGGCATCCAAGGATGCACAAAATAGGGCTCATACTGGCCCTACCTCATCGACGTCCAATATAGAGGAATCAGTGTGGAAGGTGTGATGGAAACTAGCGGTTCCTCCAAAGGTCCGCGTGTTTTGGTGGCGGGTGATTCATGACTACATTCGGAGCCTCGCAAACCAACATCATCCTCATATTGAAAAATTGAGTTATTGCGAGGTATGTGGAGCTCAAGCTGAAACAACGTTCCATAATTTGATTGAGTGCACCTATGCAAAACAATTCTGGTATGAGGTGAAGAACATGGCAGATGTTAAGCTTCCAACTCTTCATCCACGCACGTGGGCACGAGATATTTTGGACACATCTTTATGCAACAGGGAGCATGCTTGTGTCATCTTGTGCGGCATGTGGTCGTTGTGGTGCTCACGCAATGACCGTCGCCATGGGAAGACTTCAATACCAGTGAGGAAGGCTATCACCTAGGCATTGGACACTACGGCTCATCCATTTCATGTGCGTCGTTCCACAGCAAGGCTTGTTCGACATCCGAGCCAGAGGAACTAGAATGCACTTGCAAGGGGCACACTAAAACTTAATACTGATGTTGCGTTCAACACAGGGGATCATTATGGAGCCATGGGTGCTGTACTCCGGGACGCAGATGGGAATTTTCTAAAAGGATATGCAGATTGACTGGCTTTTGTGCACTCTGCCCTCATTGCAGAAGCTGAGGCATGCAGGTCGAGCCTGAAGTTACTAGCCGAAGAAGATGGCATCAATGTTGTTCTGGAGACTGATTCCAAAGCACTAGTTGATTTGTGGAAAGCCAGAGATTATGACCGAACAGAAATTGCTACTATCCTTGCGGATATTCAAGAGCTTTGTGTTAATTTCTCTTCCTTCTCAATAGAATTTGTAGAGCGTGATGCAAACTGGGCCGCACACTTATGTGCTAAACATGCATCACGTCATAGGGCTTTGTTTTCGTGGAACAATCCTCCCCCTTTTTTGTTGCAATGTTTGCAACATGATTGTAATACCTATGATTAATGAAGAGGAGCTCTTGATTCTCAAAAAAAAAAAAAAGATGGGAAATCAAACACACATGCTGCAGTTGAGATTCGTTCACTTGAGTAGAATTACTGCAGCTGTGGCTTATGCAGGATTTGGTAAGGGACATTGCATCATACAATTTGAGCGCACAAATCAATTAATGGCCAACAATGGAAATAAGAATGGATGAATTAGAAATTGAAGAACCTATCTGAATTGAGGGTAAAACCAAAAGCAATGGCAATGGATAGCTGGAGGCGCAGGGCAATAGCAAACGATCGATGCGTTTGTACTGTGAGGCAAGAAAGGGTATGTAAATAGAAGGCACGGGATGTGGTGTGATGCTGGTAAACTACATAATTGGTGCAGGATTAATGCTATTAGAGCTATTAATTGGAAGCCTCTTGATGAGGACATCACTACTATCGTTACACCCACGCCTCCATCAGCTCCGACGGTCCTCTTACCCGCACTCATGCTTCCCAACTTACTATCAAGTGAGTTCATTCCTAAGCTCATGTCCATCTTATTTGTACCATGGAGACACGTCCACTCTTGTTTAGCTTAGGAATGATGGAGAGTGTTGGGGATCTGCGGGGAGAGCCGCAAACCCGGAGAAGCCTTGTTGCAAAGACCTAAAGGGACCTTCGTCTAATTGACTAACATGCTTCGTTTCAAACTTGTTTACTTGTTGTCCCTGCAGCAGTTGAGCCCGACTCCGAAGAGAAGTGGTTCATCCGAAGGTAAAGGCGGTCCGATGAGAAGGAGGCTTCGGGTTGACGCGCGACATCAGGAACAACCACCCGAAGCCTCCCTGGTGGGCCCTCCTCGTCAGACTAGGGGATCACCATCGTCACTTAGGGTTTCGGCGTCGTCCAAGGGAAAATGTAGAAACAACATTAGTGCCCTTCGAACAATATTGCACAGTATATTCCATGGATGATCCGTCTTGGTCAGGGCTAGATTAGTCCATTGATTATAAACCCTGATCGGGTATAAATACCCCCTCGCCTCTCTCGGTGAAGGGGGCGGATTCCAAGGGGATTGTAATCGACATTCTGTCAGAATGAAACACTTTGTGTTATGCATGCCTTGGATAATGTGATGTGAAGCATTTGGATGCTAAACTCGGTGTTAGGGAACTTCCATGGAAAGACCCAACATAGAGGATAAGAAGGGGAGGGGATTCGCCTGCGCTGGATTTGGACTGCAGGACAGGGTCAAGTTGTGATGGATGCCATGGCTTCATTCGAACATTGATTGGGGTGTTCTGGTACTTCATGTAAATATTATCAAGTCTACTTTCAAATAGATCAGGCCTCACGTCCATACCTGCTCGGAGTATGCCGCAATTGCCGATTTACTGAAGAGACCTTTTCTGTCCATGGTGTTGAGATACCCTGTTTGGCACAATTGATTGTGTATCAACTTGAGCCCAACAAGGGCACGTCCTAGGGTTTGGGGACAACCTCCAGCATGTCATGTTCATCCTCCACTCCCTTATATACCTCCATAGCCACCACAAACATATCTGCGTTTTGTTTTGATGTAAGTTTCGCTTTGCTACTTCCTAGTGTGAATGCGTGTGTCGGTTAGACCACCTGATTTGCTTGATTTCAGAACCCCAAATTCATATGTTACCCAGATCCATCTTTAGCAAGTGTTGTGACTGTTTTCCTTGCCAACTTGTTCTTGCTTGTTCTTCGATTGCTTGTAGGTTCAAGGTTGTTCTTGGCACGGCAAGCACACCAACAATCCAGAGATGATGTAACTGCCGCTAAGGCGCATCACCCTTGTGGTGGTTGTAGTTGGGCAACACAACGTTGATTCTCCCCCAAATCGATGTATCCCCACTCTCATCAAAAGATCGGGACAACCATGTCTTCATCAAGTGGTCTTCATCAAAGGTATTCAGAGCTAAAGGTAGTTCGGTGAGAGATTTACCCATCCCCTTTCATTACCTATCCAGAAAACTCAAAAATAGTTTCAGATTTGAGATCCCCAAAACAAGTTGAGCCATTGCTTGTTCTGCTTAGTTCTATACTTGTTGAATTTTCGGATTGCATCGTCGTTTTGTGTGCTGGTTTTTAGTGTCTATTCCTTTAGAGTTTCAAGTTCAATTCACACTTTAGTCACCACCACCACGAGCTGCATACCCATCTGTAAGGACCGTGTGATCGAGAGGGGGGGGGGGGGTGAATCGGGCACACCATGAACTAATATTTTTTGCACTTCTAACTACTTAATCTAATTGCACAAGTCAAGGATACATAACAAGATAATACATGTGCACTAGGAGTGTGTGAGCAAGCTAGGATAACTATGTGCTAGGACTTGTACATGCTAGGTGCAAGGCATACATAAACATACGGAAAAAATCTAGCATATAGATATAGCAATATAAGCTCAACAAGTCCTACACATGCTAGTATGTAAGATAACGACAATCAAGCGATCTAGCATGCATATAGGGAACACACATAGGGAAGCTCAACAAGTCCTATACATGCTAGTGTATAGATAAGTATGGAACAAGCAAACTAGCATGTATAAGTACACAAAGCAAAGCTCAAGCTAGTGATCATGATAACAAAGTAGATACAACATAAGCATAACAAGATCACTATATGATATCAAGCAAGTGTGAGCTATTACAAGTAGGTCTAAGCATATATAAGGAAAGCATGTATCACTAGATATAACGAAGAGCTAGCACGAAAACAATTGCTAACCAATCATATGAGATAAGCAGAATATCTACTACAAGCATATAAGATAAGCATGGTAATAAGTGCAAGTAGTAGAGAGTAAGAGTAAGAGATTGCTCATCGATTTTTCCCGTGGTATCGGGAGAACGACACCACCTCCTAGTCCATGTTGGGTCACTCCTACCAGAGTCTCGACCCCGTCCCTCCGCTCGATGGCGATCCCCTCTAGAGCACACTCCACTCTTCGAGCCGGTGATGTCCCCAAGAGCACGCTTCACCCACCGAGTGAAGACACGGGCTTCACCCCGCCGCACCTAGCAATGCTCTCTTCCTTGGGACCATCCACCACTCCTTGAGTGAAGTCGCGGGCACGTCCCACCGGCATCTCCGGGTACTCTTCCGAGGGTAAGGATCCGCACGTGATGCGGTTCAAAAGGTGCTCTACTAGTGATGCTTTTTTCACACGGGAAGCTCCAAGATCGTGTACAAACTTGTGGTGGCTTCCACACTCTTTCCTTGGCAAACTCACCACCGATGCCTAACCGTTCTAGGCCTTGCCATAGACCAAGGGTAACAAACAAAGACCGCCTCCCTATGACCACACTAGTCCTAGAGGTGTATAGATGCACTCAACCCCCTCAAGCACTAAGATTTCCTCTCCAAAACTTCTCTCAAGTGCCCTCTTGCATTCTCTTGTCTTCCTTTGTATTTCCCCACTGGTAACAATGGCCAAAGGCACCCCAAAGGGCCAAGCAAATGACTATTTATAGGCTCCACCCATCAAACTAGCCGTTGCAACTTTCTGCCAGAAATCTCCTGGTCACCGTATGATACGGTGGTGACTATATCCTTTTCTGCTGGGACTTCCTTCTTCTCTGATCTCCTCTGAAATCCTAGTCACTGTATCATATGGTGACTACTACCATATCATACAGTGACCTCTTCTCTTTCAGCCAGATAATTCTCTTCTCTGGCTTCACTGTTCATTGTAGTCACCGTATCATACGGTGACTACCACCGTATCATACAGTGACTTAATCTTTCCAGCTTCAACAACTCTTCCATTTTGCTATCCTCCTGGAAACCATATGGTTATACCACCGTATCATACAGTGACATCATACGGTGACTCTACCAGAGACTCTCATTTTCTCTGGATTTTCCTGTCCATAGTCACTGTATCATACGCTGACTTCCACCGTATCATACGGTGACTGTTTCTCCTTCTTCTCTTCGACTTCATCCATTTCACCAAGTCTCCGGAAACCATACGATGCCCACCGTATCATACGATGATCAACTCCCTCTGATGACATCTTCAGCGAACTCCAGAACTTCAGTCTTCAACTTCCTGTAGTCACCTATCATACGGTGACTACCACCGTATCATATGGTGAGTCTTCTTCCAGTTACTTCTCCTGAGTTGATCTTCACTGATCCTCTTCCTGCAGTCACCGTATCATACGGTGGCTTATCTGCAGCTGGAACTTGATCGTCTCCTTGATCCTCGCTTCCAACTTCTTCTTCCTTGGTTCCTCTTCACCTCTGCTATCACCCTAGTGCCTGAGAGATTCTCTGAGCATCCACATACCTCTACCACTAGTGTGACCTAAGAGAAACGACTCGATCCCCCTTGATAGTCCGGTGTTTCCTATGGACTCAAGCCTACATCTACACCAAGCCAACACTTGCTTGGTTCTAGCATGTCATTAGTCTTGATCCATCTCCTCAACCGCAACCTCCATCAAGTTCAATGATCCTCCTCGTCATCCATCGTCGAGGCAACCCATCACTGGGATGTAGATAGAAGATTGTTGTTGCTCAACCAAATCTTCCGATCATGTGACCATATGAAAACCTTTTCTTCATCCACAAATGTTAGTCACAATGATCTCGTTGCATTAAAGGACAACTCGATTGAAACATAATGTGCATAAGATATGTATATAAACTAGCACAATAACATCATCATGATATAATGATATTAAAGCAAGCTACATGATGAACAGGCAAAGCATGCATGTCATGGTAAAGATATGTAAGCAAGATCACATGACATGACATGGCAACATGATGACAAGATAGAGTATACATAAATAAGCACAAGCATGTCATCATCACAAGATACAAGATTATCATGGTATAAGATATAAGGAAAGACTAACATGATGATTAAGAGCATGTCAAGGTATAAGATACATAGAGAAACACGTGACATATTACCTTGTCTCTTACCTCATATGTGTAGTAGTCACCTCGTAGAGTAGTCCTCATGTATACTTCACCTCTTTACCATCATCCTTGCAACCTTTGAGGTGTTGGCACTCCAATAGTGTATTACTACATCCATGAGACTAACCACCTTGCACACTAGCAAACCTTGTTAGTCCCATTGACCATGTTGACATCAATCACCAAAACCTATGAACCATGCTCTAGGTTCATTGATCTTACACCATCAAATCCGCTGGCACCATTATGCTCAGATCCAAATTTTTGGAGCCCTGCCTTAGAAGAGCCATAACTTTTGCATACGGACTCCAAATTGAGCAAATTTTCTATATGCATGGAAATCCACAAAAAAAAATCTATCTGTTTCTGACTGCCATAGGCAGTTTCGCTGAAATTAGAATTGCAAAATTTGATTTCGAAGATCAACTTTTTGAGCCCTGAAGTTTTAACTACATGTATGCTTGTTTTTTTTTTCTCGGGGACACGTTCCTATTTTGTTCTAGGTGAAAGTTCCTGTGGTTGAGCTTTCAGTACCCCTCAGTTGAAGAAAAAGAAAAGAAAAGGAAAAGAAAAGAGGAGAAGAAAAGAAAAAGAAGAAAGAGTCAATTCTTTGGTTGTGTCCTCCTTTGGTTCTTTTTCTGTTTCCATACACCTCCCTTGCTGTTGTGACTTCATTGGTGCAAAGGCTCATGTCTCTAGCATATGGTGTAGCCTAGGACCAGCATGGTACCGATGTTGAACGATTATTTAACTTGTGTTGGCTAACGTGGTTCAAGTTATCCCTTGATCTTTGTTGCAGACACCTATAGCTCCACATATATAGCTACACCACTGCAGGGTATTTGTTGCTGTTCTTGCCGGCTTTGAGCTAGTGGGGGTATGAATAAGAACTGGTTGAGCAAGTTGGGGAGAAAATGGAGGGAGCCATCACTTGATTCTTCTATGTAATTCCATATTTATTTTGTGCTATTTCTTCTGTCCACTAACCATGTAAGGAGACGGAGACGAAAACCCCCAACACTCACCACGCACAAAAGGCATCATACAACATTTCAAGCGAGAAATGAAGAAACAAGCTGAAGCTCTTGAAGAGGATGTTCGTGTCACTAATGAGCGCCCTTGGTCAAATTGGAGGCTGCTCAAATTAATTGACACCAATAGAAGAATTGCAGGTTTGGAGGGAGCGGTTCAACAAGTGAACACGTCCCTTGCTGCTATTTTGGGCAGACGTGAGAGGAGGGATGAAGGAGGACAAAACAGAGTGCACCAACATCGACACAATGAACGAGGCATTTGAAATTTTGAATATACGTAAAGTGATCTCTCTTGCAATATACCGAAATTCAGTCTTTGCTCACCTTTTGTATTCCTATGTTAGCTACTAGTTAATAATTACCTCTCTGAATTCTGAACGTGTTCTCCATTTGACTCCACTGCAAATACCATGACACGATAAAGTGATGTTTCCATCAAGTATCGTCTGTCTTCCCTTCATTAATGTCTTGAAACTGGGTCATTCAAAATTGTCCTAAAATAATTGTTTAGATTTGGCATTTCAAATTATACTTTGTGCTTCTTTAGATATTGCACAGTAGAATTAGGATCTATGGACTACTGATTATTGGGTAGCTGCCTGTTCCCTATCTAGTACCAAATCGTATTTGCATTGCTTGCAACTCTCCCTGTCTTCCCATGCGAATTCAAAACCTTGTACCAAAGATAACTGCAAATTCAAAACCGTCTTGACACGATAACTGCAAATTCAGAATGTTGTACTGGAGCCTGGAGAACCTTTCGGTAGAGATTCTGAAACTGTATTATGGAAACTTCAACTTCCAAATTGACTTTTGATATTTTACTTGGAATATGCACAAATTTTGGTGGCTTGATGGTGCTGATCTTGTAGAGCAAATAGAGGAGTGTGTTGGACCTTCTCCTTGAAAACTACCTAAATAGGTCAGCATTGTTTAAGGATGTCACTGTCACCTGCTGCTGTTTGTCCATTCTTCTTGAGGCTCAAGAGGAAGAAACTGATTAGGTTTAAGAATAGGTTGCATGTAGCATAGTTTTTTCCACTGAACCATTCAATGTTCATGCATGTTGTACTCCTAGATCATAACATATTGCTTAACATGGCTCCAAAAATGGAAACTACGGGAACGTATGCTATGAGAACCAGGTTCGTGTGAGAACTATGAGAACTTTAATCTGGGCCACACGATTTGATCCAATAGGGCGTATGAATTCAGGTGGGAGGGGGATTTGCAAAATCACTGCACACTGAATCATACTTTTGCAAATTCCCCCTCCCACCTCTCCCTATGCGCCCCCCTTGGATCCAGATCATGTGGCCCAGATTGGAGTTCTCATAGTTCTCACACGAACCTGGTTCTCATAGCATACGTTGCCAACTATGATATATGCTATTCTGTAAGTAAAGAATGAGTTCCTTTACCTGCTAGTGCACAATTTCCGTTTAGGTTTGCAATCAGGTTGATTAACTGGAATAAGCCCAATTCTCAACATATTTTGCGTACTGCTTTTTAAATTCAGATATTTCCATCACTAGTCTTTCCTAGCCTAATCGTGTTCAATTTCTGTTAAGAATGTGGACCTTACTTTTATGACTGACTCTTGAACTGTGATGTCAGACATATATTTGTTATACCATGCATAGCATGACATGACTGTATGACGCTTTGGTTACAATGATATTTACCTGTGGTGATCAATGCTTATTATAGCTAACAATTGTTCAGAATTAATGAGATATAGTTAGCTCTATTCCCCCTGAATACCTTGCACGCCTGAATGCCGGATACTAGTTTGACTAGGCTAAAAGTAAAATTGTTGGGCATAATGAATTAATTCTTTTTCCTCAACATCCTTTCACATTTGATATCTTTTGATTAGGCTGGAAGGATGAGGAAGGGTCTACACCCGCAGGTGCAATGGATTTCATATGTGATTCAGAGTGGAAGGCTGATCAATATCATGATGACCAAGGTGAACCATACCGGCAAAGTGTATCACATGAGGGCAAAGCGTCAAATGGCTCAAATCGATGTCAAATCGGCTCCGCGTCCGTCTTCGTCGCGGCCGCCTCGGCATGGGAAAGGCGCAGGCAGGCGGAGCCGTTGGCAGCAGCCTCGGCCTCCTCCAGCCCCACGGGGAAGGCGCCGTCGGCAGCAGCCTCGGCACGGGCAGGCGCAGGCAGGCGGAGCCGTTGGCAGCCTCGGCAGGCGGGAGGAAGGGCGGCGTGGAGGGGACGGGGTAGGGCGGAGGCGTGGGAAGGGGGCCGCAAGCCCGCGACGGCGGTGGCGCCGGAGGGGGACTTCGACGACTGCTCCGGTGGCGAGAGGGAGGAGGAAGAAGAAGACTGTAGGTCTTCGGTTGGAGATCTATGTTTTTTGGTCCGGACCATGTAGGAGAATCGACACCTACTATAAGGTTTGGGTCTTACCCAGGGTTGGAGTCAGTCTTATATCCACTTCTCTCTCGTAAAAAGGGTGTAGTTGAATGATTAGTATCGCTATTTTAAAAAACGTGCTGCCAAACTTGTTTCAAATCACAAAAACGATAATGTTCGTTGCATGGGGTCTAAAATTTAGAGGGATCTAAACAAAAAAAATCTTGTCATTTAAGAGTATTAATTATAAAATAACTACAGGACCTCTGGTCTAATTCGCGAGACGAATCTAACGAGGGTAGTTAAGCCGCGATTAAACGATGGTTACTGTAGCATTACTGTAGTAAAACATAGATTAATTAGGTTTATTAGATTCGTCTCATAAAGATGTATCCATTTGTAAAAAGGTTTTGTCATTAGACTTTATTTAATATTCTTAAATAATAAAATTCTTTTTGATGTGACAGGTCTAAATTTTAGAAAGGAGGAAAACGAACGCGCCCAAAGACACAAATAGTTCTGTGACCGTGTGAGTGACAAGCGAGCGATCATGCGCCGTACCAGGTCGCGGTGCAGAAAAAGAGAAACGGAGCCTCTGCATGGAGCGAGAAATGCGAGCGTGACCCAACCCCACACCCCATCACTCTTCCAGTTGGGTCCGTTGTGTTTGACCCCACCTGCCAGACAGAGAAGCGGAATCCCACCCCGCGCCGCTCCCTTTTCCTCTGCTTCGAACGAAAAGAGAAGGGAGGGAGCGAGGCAGAGAAAAACCCAAGAAACCAAACCGGGGGCAAGAAGCCGCCGCCGCCGCCGGAACTGCCCGCCGGCGAAATCGTCCTTCTTTGGTCCGCGGACGCAAGCTTCCCTCGGACGGCGGTGGTGTGGTGTCCTGGTGGATGCTTCTCTCGCGTTGAGAGGCGGGGCGGCAGGCCGGGCTGGGCCTTGAGGCGGTCAGGGTTCTTGGTGTGGCGCTTCTCTTCCACCGGAGCCGGACGGAGCGAATCGGAGGAAATTGATCGTCTTCATCAAGCAAACTTGGTGGGCTCTTCTCGTTTTTACCTTATTCTTCATGCTTGTTTGCTAATCTGAAGAAAAATGTTAGTTTTTACAAACATGTTTTAGCAACTCAATCATTTATGCTTGTTCGCTAATCTGAAGAAGAATGTTGTTTTTATAAACATGTTTTAGCAAATCAATCCTTTATGCTTGTTTGGAAATCCAAAGAAAAATATTGTGTTACAAACATGTTTCAGCAACTCAATCCCTTGTTTGTCAATCTCAAGAAAAGTGTTGTTTTTACAAACATGTTTCAACAACTCAATCCATCATGCTTGTTTGACGATCTGAAGAAAAATGTTGTTTTTGTATTGGGCAGGGTTTTAGCATTGTAGCATATGGAGCCTGGCAAAGATCCATCTGATGGATTAGCAACTCAACCTATTGAGGTATAGGGTCTAATGCTCAATTTTACTTTGTCAAACCAACAACTAGACACTAATAGCATAATGTTCCATTGATAATGTTGCGTTTTTGTCTATCAGGTGGATGGATTTATGTCTCTAGTTATTAACCCTACATCCGTACAGATGCCCTATCCATCGAAATTATCTTACCACCGTGGAATAGTAAAATCTGGTAGTACACTTGATAAAGTTGAGGGATGTCGTTCAACAGTTCTTGAAATGGTAAAGGAGTGTGCTGAAGAATTGTACTCCTCACTTATTCAGTTTGCTCATCCATGTGTGATAAAGATCTTGGGCCATGCCAATAGAATTAAGGAGGACAATTGCAGTCACACATATCTAGCGCTTGAAATATTTGAGAGTACATTCGCAGTTTATACAAGAAAGCAAGGCCCTGCTACTGATCAAAATGGTAGATTCACCGAGGAGTTTATCGCTTTAATCAGGTATGATATTTCCCTTCTATAATTTTTGCTTTAACCATACTTTAGCAACACTTTCTCCTTTGTTATTAATTGTTTTCAGTCATAGTGATTGGGATATCTCATTTGATCATTTACTTGGGTTCTAAAAATGTCAATTACATGTCACTCTAGCCATGAATGGAAAACCAATACTGGCAGTGCAACCATGCGCATTTAGTCATCATCTGAACCATGCGCATGACCTTGAGCTGTGCAACCTCAGTTCGTTGTATGTTTTGGATAAGGCTTGGTTATTTTCAAGGATGCGTTCATTGCACAGAATATTTTTTATATGTAATGATTTAACCCAACTGTGGCAACATACTAGATATTTCTCAAAGGAAAGTTGCTAGTAATCTGAACCTTCGATATCAAAATTTTCTATATGTTTTAGGGTGATAGCTGCTGCCTGTATGTTATAGATCTGTTAGCCATATTGTTTAGCATTTCCAATGTCAAGGAGAAGAGCATGCTACTAGCTCAACGAGGTAGCAACTTACTACATGTCACGACTACATGCTACTAGTTTTTGGCGGTTTTGAGGTATTGGTTGTTGTGGTAGCAGAACATGGTTCAGTTAACATCCAAGTAGCTTGCCATGTGTGTAGATTGATTTTTTCTACCTCTATTTAAGCTGGAAGGAACTTGCATACAACTTCTGCTATTTAGGGTGTGTTTGGTTGTGCTGTGGCTGTGAGAAAAAGCTGCTTTTGGCTGTGGCTGTGAAAAAAGCTGATGTGGGCTGTGAGCTGTAAGAAAAGCAGAAGCCCGTTTGGTAAAACTGCTGTGGCTGTGAAAAATCTGTTGAAATGTCTGTAATGCCCTTATAAGGTCTGTGAAAGTATGTATATGGAAATTGATCCTAAAAAAGTGTACTATTCAGAGATTAACATGTAAATGATCATTTAAGAAAGGAAAACTTATTTTTTTAAAATGTTGCATCGACCATTAAAACATGTATCTAATGCACTTAAAGGTTTGAGAAACAATTTATATGAAAACTGTAAAACAAGATGTTAAAGATTTACATGTAGATAATTAATTTAGAAAGAAATTGTCTTTAAAAAAATGCATCAACTTTTAACATATTCAAAAATTCTCTTAAACATTGGGGGCTTTCTGTAAAAACATCAAGACACAAAAGTTCTACAATTAATGACAAGTTTCGGATCTTTTTGTGAGGGCCTTTTTGCAAAAGGTTTTTTTCAATGTCGTTCTTCTCGTGTCCAGCCGCCATGACCATCGAGCTCAAATCAGAGTAGAAAAATGGGAAGATGGTGGTTGGGAAGATGGGAATCGACGCCCCCAGCTATGGAGCATCCATTTCATGCGAATTTTTTTTGTCAGAGCTGTGGTATGACGGTTAATTTTAGGGAGCAACGGCCATGGCAGGTTGAGGTGGATGATGGTCTGGAGGGAGCGGGTCTGGAGGAGGGCACCGGCGACGAATCGGCCCGCGCCATGACTGGATCTGCAGACGCCGCCGCCAGGTGAGATGGAGCCCAGACCGCGCGTTGAGGGGGAGGCCGCGGAGCTCGCGCTCGTGCTCCCGTGCGCAACAGATCTCGCCGGGCGGGGACAGTGGCAGATCTCGCGCGGCCGGGTGGCGGCGGAGCTAGCCCTACCTCCAAGCCTCATTAGAGCGCTCACCTGCGGCCGGCGTGGAGGGCACCACCGTGCGAGACATGGCGGAGGGGGGAAATAAAACGAATCGGTATCTTCGCTTGGCGGTGGCAGGCGGGTAAATAAACCAAACTTTCTCCTCCCGCAGCCGGAAAAAGCAGGTGTTGAGCGGCTGTGAACTTTACACTGAAAAAAAGCCGGCTTTGACACAAAGCAGCTGCTTACCACCGGGTCTTTGGTTCAGCTACTGACTTTTTTAGAAAGCCACAGCCACTAAAAGCTAAACCAAACACCCCCTTAAGCTACAAGCAACCATTTCATTATTCTCAATTATTGTTGCCTAGCTAGTCTCTTTCTCTCCTCTTTTTAGCTTTCTTTAGCTCCAGCACTGACATGGAGAGGGCAGGGTGTTGGGAAATGACATGTAATCCAAATCTCATGTAATCGATTGTCGTGCTTTCAGTTTTTTGTTATTGTTTGCTTATTTAGCACTTTTCCTGTTGGAATGTCATGTTGTATGCAGCAGCAATAGTTACTTTTGCGATAATCTGTTGCTCCACACATCATGATCCAGAGAGTTTGCATCTCCAGCCTCTGTTCTCAATAATTAGCCTGAACAAGTATTACAATTATAGAAATCAATTCAGAAATTGCCCCCTGCAAAATTGGTAATTGTGGTATTAATTAGCCTGAATGCATTTTTTTTTCCGTAGAGGTGGTCATCTTCTGGAATTTGTTTTGGTTTTCCTTGAGGCATTGCCCTAGCAACTCCTTTGGTTCTCATCTTCGTCCTCCCTCACTCCAGCTATCCCCTTTGCATTGATCTAATTTTTGCCGTTTGTTTTTTTCGTAAGCCTTAAGTTTTATCATATCGGCATAGATTTCCCTCCTTAACGGGTTTGAGTTATCGGTTTCAGTTTGTTTAACAAGGGTTTCCCTGATGGTCAGCTGATTAAGCTGCTGAGCACCGTTTAGGGAACTACACCCTTCTTACCTCCTGTATACACAAGAAACTAAGCATAATTATTTCTCTTTCTTACTTCTACATCAAATGATATCTTTATGTTCCATTTTTCTAGTGATGTTGTTCATGGTATGGAGGAGTTGCACAGCATGCACCACTGCTGTCCAGTACTTAAGGATGATGACATTGCGGTTATTAGAAAAGGAGATTCAGCAAGTGCAAAGATTTGGAGGTTCAAAAAATGTGTTGCAGGTAGAAACCAAAACCACAATTGATAGAAGTAATAATTTTGCTTCATCAAATATATGTTCCTTCATTACTTTTGAATCAGGGAAGGAAGAGAGACAAAAGGACGGTGATTGGGTTAGGCTGGGGGTCATGATGTTTGAAGTTGGATGGAATGATGAATCACGGGACTTAGTGGATCAAATGAGACGTGGCAAGCTAAAAGGGTAAGCAAGAAGTTACTGCTTTTGAACATACTCCACATCACAAAACAGTTGTGGTTTGAAATGTCATTCTATTCTTGTTTCGAGAGATAAATGTCCCCATATTGCTCAAATATGTGTTTTTGTACCCTTTAAACATAATTCTAGTATGCATGATTGATATCTGAGTAGTAGGGTATCTTACTATAATTTCTTTTGGTAAATTTTGCAGGCGATCAATTCTGAAACATAGTGCCCTGTTGACTGTAAGGAAGAAGTTCCAGAATGTTCTTGAGTTGAACTTCCATATATCAGTTTATTATCCAGAAGAGTCGAATCAGGACAAAAGCAATGAGGACGAAAGCAAGGATGAGTTGGATGTTTCTGAGCTGTGTGCTGCTAACTTGAATACTTATTTAGATAAGAAGTTGGTTTGGAGTACACCTGGATGGATGAATGCACCAGTTACAAAACAAACATTGAGGGGATTTGTGAAACAGTTAAGGATCGTATTTGAGCATGAGGTTAAACACATTCCACCAAAGGTATGAATTGTGAAGCATGACCATGATTAAATTCTGTTTCTTCCACATGTGACAAGGTTTAAATATACTATGTTATCTCACATGCTTACAGTTGACTAAGGAGGATATAAGTCAACTTAAAAAGGAAAAGGATCTTGATCATAGTCTTCAAGCATCCTGTGGGAATATAATTAGGGCTGTGCACATGCTGGTGAATGAACTGAAGTTGAATAATTGAAGTGGGGCATGGTAAGATACCTGCAATCTTGTCACATATTCTGTCTTTTAGAATGATTTATGAAATATTATTCTTTTTCATGATTAAAATGTTCTTTTCCAATCATAAATGCATTTTTCTGAGTGCTTTTGAATTGACCGAGACCCAAAATTTAACAAAATATCATCCAAGTTCTGTAGCAAAAGTGACAAGAACATGATACACATTGAACAATATGTTGAAATGACACAATTGCACACAACTTTGCAATGCTCAAGAACATTTCAGTAACCATTGAGCAAAGGTGGTTCATAGTGATAAGTTTACCAACAGTGGCCACTTTTACAAGTCGTGCTTTAAAAGCTGTCAGCAATATTTAGTGAAGTTAAACTTCAGTTGTTAGATTGAAAGCAGCAGACGGATCCTTAGTGATATATTGGTTAGAGAGCCTCAGCTAATAAGCCACCATTACCTTAACTGTAAATAGGTTGTGTCGGCTCCTTCAGTTTTGGTTTTCTTTATTTTCCTTTACTTTGGACTGTAGAGTCCTTGTACATACTTTTTTCGCTTTTATATATTATCATATAACTATGACATAAGGATTTCCCCTACCGCATTTCCTTCAGTTGCATTAGGATAAACATGACTAAGTGACACAGTGACAATTCACACTTTACTTCACATCAGAAAATGACGACCATTTGCTAGCATTGGAGCTTAAATTTTGTGTTAGTCAAAGTGTCCTTGTATCTTCTTGCATTTCTAGGTAATATTACAAATCCTGGTCATGTATTATTAGGAAGGTTATCCTTAATTAAGGAGTTAAGGTCCAAGTAGGGCTGATCCATGTGGTAAGGTGGCCATCACTTGGTTGTTGGTTCTATAAAGCCGTGCACTTAGTTGAGAAGGAAAACAGTAACACAACTACAAAAATTTACTGAGCTAGTTCAGCGTGGTCAGAATCCGTGCCAGTATCACGCCTTGCATATGATGACAGATCTTATTGTAGCCAGGTCCTCGAACACTTAACCTCCATGAACTAATCATATGATGTTATTGGACCTGGCCACGTGAGATTATAAGGAAGATCCAATATCCAAGGCTTACTGCTTCTGTTATTTGCTTGATTACTGATTGTGAAAAGCAAGCACCTTGCAACTAGAATGCTAAATATAAACTAAATCAATCTTTTCAAAGCATTGCAATTAAAATTTGTTAGATTGGCCTTCCCGACATTTGCCTTCATACTCCACCACTGCACTGTATTGAGTTTTTATGAAGTGTAAAAGGTATCTTTCGGATGCTTTTCAGAAACATAGAAGTATCATAACTCCCTTGGGATCAGGTGTGCAAACATCTTTTTGTTGTGTAACTGCAGTATATTTTCAGAAAAAATTATAATCCAGTAACTGCGGGGTTCAAGTTTCAGAATGAAGCTGCTCTTAATTTGTTGGATGAGCTTTTAGATTGAAAATATAGGAAACAAGATATTATTTGTTCCTTATATGGGTCAAAGGATTATGGAACTATGGAAAAACATCTATTCATATGGGTTTATTGAATTTAATTAAAGTCAGAAATGGGCTATTCTGCAAATCAGCAAGTGGCTAATGTTTTGAGCCCCTTGATTTCTATTAATATTAATTTTGGAAGGTATCTGGGTCATGATTTGTTACAGGAATACATTTATTTTCTTTATTCCATATCTACTATTAAGAAGGTTCATTTATGTTGTGTGATACCAAGAACTATTCATAATTGTGAATTGCCTTTTATGCTACTAATTTGTAGAATTTGGATTGTTTATGATTCTATAACTATACATACAATTGTGAATTGCCTTATCTAATACTAATCTGGAGAATTTTGGATTGTGTATGGTTCTACAGATAATAGGAAGGACTGGAAGAAAGTGTGGGAACTGATTTTCATCCAATTGTTTCTTCCACTTATCAAAGGCCAGACATTTCAGCAAGCAATTTTTTTGTGTGTGAATCTGTCCTGTTTTTGAAGAGTGATTAAAGCAGGAGGTTCCTATCGGACTATTTCATTTCATGGAGATTTGAAATGCTAGGCGAAGTTCCACGTGCATGTTGGGATTTATGAATGAAGTATGTCTCTTGATTCTTGTATGACGCAATTCATGTTTTGGGCTACACCTTGGTTTGAAATTTTGAAGTAGTTTCGTTGTAAAGCTGTTTGGATGAAAGCTTGATATAGTTCAAATTGAACTAAACCTCCCCAATTGGACCTTGTCTCTGATGCATTTGGTTGGATGTTGCTGCTGCCTGAGCTAACCATATATGACCACAGGCTTGACTTTTGAGCAATTCGCATGCCATCTAAAAACCATTAATGAAAAATAGGGCACTAAGGACTCGTTTTTTATGTGGCGCCCTTTTGCCGTTCTTTTTTTACCCCTTTGGTTGCTATCATTTCCAATGAAATGAAGATAGGGCATCAGGAAATAATACTGTGCCTACCTGCAAAAAAAATTAATTAATACTACGCCGCATCATCAAAACTACTATTTCCTTGTCAATAGGCCTTTGTTACGTATCATCAAAACCTCTTTTAATTTCAATGACTTCACTGAGCAGTGCCGAGATCCCCGTCGAGAAGGCGGCGTCATGAACCCCACAGTCGTGAAGGTGGCAGTGTTGGGGGATCGAAGGTCTCCGTGTGACGTATCGAAGCCCTCCAACGGTATTTAGAAGTGTTCTGGTTCTGGCGAAGCCCCCCGAAGGTCGACGATGCCTTCGAATCACCTCGCGAAGCCCTCCTTGTTCGTCGTCGCCGTCTGCTGGTTGGAGCGAAGCCCTCCTTCCTGGTCCGCGGTGCCGGACGAAGGTGTTCTCGCTCAGGTTCCCTGCAGTTTGTTGCGCGAAGCTCTCCTTCGCCCGCGATGCTGGGCGAGGGGGTTGAGTGACTAGAGGGGTCTGTGTGCGGTGTGAATGATTCCGTCTTTGGCTCGAGGCCCCAAAACCAGATGTCATTACAGGATCATCTCCCTCCATATTTATAGGGGACGAGATGATTATATTTACATGTATGACATTGGCTACTTTAGTGTGGCTCTTAGTTTGGTAACTTCGGACTCCTGTGCCGTCTGCTTCTTTCATTCTTCCTTCGCTGGTGGCTGTTGACCTTCGCGTGGGTCAGAGGGGCTTCGGTGTAGTTCCCAACATTAGCCCTCAATTGGTGATGTGTTATTAGTGTAACTAAAACCAGAGGCAATTTTATTTATCAATTTATGATTGCACCGTGTGCCTTTCTGACCCATACACGTGTCTTGTCGTTTTCGTTCCGTATTTCTTTTCCGTTCCCGATAGTCGCTTCCCTTCTATATATTTTCATCGTGGGCGCGTTGTTTCTTCAATCGCATGTTTTGCGCGTCTCTTTCCTTTGGTTATTCCAATCCCCTTCGCAATAGGAGATCCTTTTCCTTCGTCCTTTTTCAAGATGTCTGGTAGCCGAAGGTCTAGCGAAGAGCAAGCCAAGAAGAAGCTGAAAACTCACAAGACCTCGTCGAAGGACAGCTCCGATAAAGCTGTCAGCGAAGCTAATACGACGGCTTTGAGTGCTGCTGTTCGTTCGGCAAATCAGCCGAAGACCTCACATTCAGCGAAACCATCTTTTGCTTTTAAGCCTCCGGTGATTCGCTCCGCATTGGATTTGTTCTCCATTCCGGAGGATGGGGGTAGCAATTCTTCTGGGTCTAAAGTTCAATCTATCCCTAAGAAAGTTATTTCGAAGGGTTCTTCTTTTGTTGCAAAGGATATTTCTGCTTCTACAGTTGACGTTCATGATGCCAGTGCCGCTGAGAAGGCCAAGATTCAGGACAAGGCTTCGAAGGGTGTTGATTCTGTTCTTGTTAAATCCGGATCGAAGGCTAAGATCCAGGACAAGACCTGTGTTAAGGGTCCTGATATTCCTCCTGTTGCCCCTGTTCATGATGAAGGAGTAGCCGAAGCTTCTGCTCAAGGTTGTCTCTCATCTCTTAGTATGGCTGAGCTTCGTCAAATTTCTGATAGCTTGAGACCTCTTACAGATCGCTCCCAGGTTCAACTTCCTTCGGAACCGGGTGTTGGGCTTCGTGAGCCCCTTAGCCCTTCAGCAGGTGGTGACCTTTTCCTACACTCAGTATTTGAAGCAATGCTTGGAGAGTTTCTCCCTTTTGACATGACTTTTGATTCAGTCGAAGCTGCTAGGGGTTCTTTAGCTCTGTGTGACGAGGTGTCTTCGAACACCTTCGTTATGAGTGCCAGGGCCGCTGCGCCCTTTGTTGCTGCTGCAGAGAGGGTTCGTTTTCCCCAAGTGGAGAATGAACTCGTACTTCAGGGTAGTGATGCTCTATACAAGTCTTTACTATCTTCGCAAATGAAGGTAAGTGGTTTGTTATTTTTGTATTTACTCAGTTGCTTGTCTTTCTAACTTCGCTCTTGTTTTCGTCAGTCGCTTGCTATTACCCAAGCCTCCCTTCGCCAGTTTAATGAGCTGACTCTGGCGAGGGCTGATCGAGACCGTCTTCGCAATGATCTTTCGGCTCTTGAAACAAAGATCAAGGAGAAAGAGGATGCGCTTGCTCTTAACGAGAAACGTGTGATTGATCTCTCTGTTGAGAAGGAGACCCTCGTCAAGTCCACTGAGGATTTTAAGGCGAAGGTGGCTTCTCTAGAGAAACAGCTGGAGGACCTTGATTCGTCCCTTCGGAGGCTTTGGAGGCCAACAGGGTCCTTCGCGGAAAAGTTGAAAGCGCGGATCAGGAGGCGGCCTCTTTTGTTGAGGCTGAGGAGCTTCGCCTGTCTTCTCTTTGCAGCCACATTCAGGACGCTCTTATCTCAGTTGGGACGACTCCTGATCAGATCCCTGAGGACGCTTCGACTGAACAGCGTCAGTCTTGGCTCTCTGTCAATATTCCTTACGTGGTGAAGGCTTGTAGGGCCTTCTCTACCAATGCCGTTCATCTGGCTGTTTGGGATCTCCTCCATTCTCTTGATGTCGAAGGGAGTAATGCTTTAGCGAAGGTTGCTTCTGACGACTTTAAATTTTCTGCCGTTGATTCTACTCCCCGTCCTGTGGTTGAAGCTCTCATGAAGGTCGCTAGTCATTTTGACGAATCCTTCTGGAATCGAGTGCAGTCTGTCGGTCGTCTACCTCAGAGTGAAGTATAAACAATTTATTTTTGCTTCGGGAGAGGGGTTACATCATCCCTTCGAACTTGTATCTTGTTGAGAATTGTTGTAATCGTTGTAAACTTTATGCTGTTTTGATTAATTTTTGCTTGATTTTTGGACTTTAGGCTTCGTCTGATATTTCTTTAAGCGAGTTTGCTACTCTGGAGCCTTCGTCAAAGGTTTTGTTGAGCGAACTTGCTTCTGCTGGGCCTTCTTCTCCTCGGAAGGCTCGTGTTGAAGATGCTATCGAGATTTTGAGTTCGTCTTCTTCGGAATTTGTTTTGTCTACTGACTCTGATCCTCTGTCCCCTGTCGAAGGGGTCGAAGGTTATGTTTTCCCTCCTGGTAGCCTTGTTGGTGTCATCAGACTTGGTCTTCCTGATTCTGACGTTTCTGTGGGTCGTAAGTCTCGTGATGCCTCTTCTCCTAGCCGAGGGATTTCTAGAAAAAGGGGCAGAGGTCGCGGTCGCTCGGCTGGCCGCGAAAGTTAATCTTATGGATTCGATGCAGCTTCGCATGTTGCGCGGATGTCTTCGTCTGGAGTGGTCGACCCTGTTTTTCAGAGGCTTTACTCGCCTTCGAGTGGGTTTGATTTTGATGAGTATAGCATTATTTATGAGATGCTGTTAGAACTAGGGCTTATTGTAAAGCAGGAACCTGACGATGGTTCCCTTTAAACAATGATTTTTGCTTAATAAAGCTTTTCTTTCGGAGCAATCTTTCGAAGGTCTTTGCCGAAGAGAAGATTTCTTCAATATCATTCGAAGCTTTTAATGCTTCTTGCATGATGACCTTGTGTTTCCTTTAAGGAACATAAGTTTTCGTGTTTTCGTTCTTTGATATTTGAACATTTTCATGCGAAGGATCGCGCTTTTTTCCTTTTGCGAAGGTTTCTGTTTGTCGATACTTGGGTAGATTAGGCTTTTTTTTTTTGCTTATCTTTCCCTTCGGCACTTGTCTGGAGTCTTTGTATCATCCCTCGTGATACATCGATCCAAACTAAGATTACACCAAATACTTAATTAGTGTAACCTTCGGATTCTCTAGGCTTTTGCCTGACATCGTTTTTGAGCTCGAAGCTTCATTTCTTGAGCCTTGGCTCTTCTGCGCCCCCCAGGAAATTGCTCTGGAATTTTTTTAGGGTAAAAAAATAATTATAAAACTGTGTTACAGTCTTGGAGGGTGCCTCGTTAAAAAACCTCACACCCTTCGCAGGGCTACCATCGTAAGGAAAAAGAGTGCACCCCCCACGAGTTTTGTGCTTTTACATATGGCCATCGCGCGTGCTACCGAAGAAATGTTCTTGGTAGACACGGCTCATGTATCTCTGATATATCATGGACAAATTTTTTAGTCCGAAGGTTTTGGGCGATGGGGCCTTTTGCTTTCTTCGGATGAAATAGACATTCTTCCTTCCAGGGGTTTCGCCATCTTCAATACTTCTTGCTTGGAGTTGGTCTCCGAGGACGTTGATCATAGAGATGGGACCAGGAATCTTCATGCATAGATGGCCCTGATGTATGGCCGCTTCGAACTTGTTAATGGACCCCCTTCCGAAGATTGCATTGTAAGGATAAACAATGTCAACCACATCGAAGGTCACATTTTCAGTTCTTGCGTTGTCTCCTTCGCCGAAGGTTACTGGTAGGTTAATTTTTCCCAGCGCTTGGATAACCATTCCAGTGAAGCCGATTAATGGTATTCCTGCTAGTTGTAGTGTTTTGTTTTCCAGCTTCATCTTTCTATATGTAAAGGCGAAGAGGATATCAGCTGAACTTCCTCCATCGACAAGTATTCTGAGTACATCGAACCCTTTTATATTTGCCTTAATGACCAATGGGTCTGAGTGACGTTGATCCAGGTCCCTTGCGTCTTCTTTTCCGAAGGTGATGTGGACGTGGGACCACTTTGTTTTCACAAACGGAGCCCTTGATGATACGTTATGTACCCTTCGTATGTATTCTTTTCTTGCCCTTCTTGAATTTAGTTGCTGGGTTGACCCTCCGGAGATAGCGTTAATGGTTTGTCTTTGAGACGTGTAGCTTGTTTCTGTGTTTCTTCCATTGTTTTGCTGATTCATTTCTGGAGGCGGTGGCAATGCTGCCAGGCTTTGAGGTTGGGAGTAGGCATATTGCTGTGCCTGATGCGAAGCTTCTCTTGGGTAGTTCACAACATGATTGACAGAGTGCGAAGGGTATATTGACATTGGGTTCCCTTGAGACCAATTTTCACGATAGTTACTTGTATGTCTGATGGCCTTCTTCGCCTCTCTTTCTGCAGTCCATTTCTGTTTGAATTATTGCAGATTTCGGCACTGCTTTGTTGTATGGCATTTTCCTTCGCCATGCAACTCACAGTATGGAGTGCGAGAACTGCTTCTCTGATTGTTTTCTTTGTTTTTGTCTTCGCAATCTCTATCATGGTTGCTTTGCTCTTTCCCTCTTTCGTCGTCTTTGGTTCTCTTTTTATGGCCATTTTTTTCTCTGTTTTCGAGGTTGTGTACCCTTCGACTGTTATGATCTCTCGAACTGTCTCTGTTATCGTCGTGCCTCCTGCTTTGACTCGCTTCTTTTTCTTCTTTATACTTCTTTTCATCTTTGATTAGCTGGGATTGTTTCTTTTCGTCTTCTTTTTTCTTTCAGAACTCATCATCCGACCTCG
Organism: Eragrostis curvula; assembly: GCA_007726485.1. Lineage (NCBI taxonomy): Eukaryota > Viridiplantae > Streptophyta > Magnoliopsida > Poales > Poaceae > Eragrostis > Eragrostis curvula. The sequence continues at coordinate 28,093,393 of CM017440.1, read as the reverse complement.
CGTACTTCTCGAAGGTGTCCAATAGTGCGAAGATAGTCTTGAGTCTCTTCCTTGTTAGTGCAGAGTGGAAAGGGCCAGCCCTCAAGCCTTCCATCAGTGCATCGATAACTGTCGAAGCTCCTACGTCCTTTGCTCTTGACTTTATTTCCATGAATCTCTGCATGTATTCCCTTAAGCTTTCGTCTGGTTTCTGTTTGCAAGAAAATAGTTTTCCCTGATGAATTTCTGATGCTTGAAAGCCTTGAAAATTGTTTATGAACTCTCTTCTTAATTTGGACCAAGAATTAATTGATCCTGGTTCAAGAGTGGAAAACCATGTCTTTGCTACTCCTTCGACTGCCATCACCAAAGCTTTCGCATACGTTGAGTTTGATCCTCCGCCCGATTCTACTGCGGCTTCGAAATACATGAGGAACTCTCTCGGACATGTTTTTCCTTGGTATGCCTTTATCTTCGGCATTTTGAAATTGACCGGCCAAGGTTCACTCTGTAGTTCTTCGCTCAAAGGCGAGTTCTCGTTGTAGATGATGCATGGCTGGTTGTCCTTGCCAGAGCTGCTTACTTCGTACACCATCTTGTGCTCGGTTTGTTTGCGAGTCTTATGGTGCATGTCTTGTTCTTGTTTCTTGAGGTTCTCCATTTCCTCATTGTATTTATTTAGCTTGCTGTCCATTACGTTGATCTCTTGTTGGGCTTGCGTTATCTTTTTGAGCATGTCTTTTTTTAGCTTCGCTGTCTTTTCGATGATGGCCAACTTCTTTTCTCTTTCGATTCTCTCTTGTTCTATGATGCGAAGCCTTTCAGTTATGTTACGTGTTTCGTCGTCCTCTTGCTGGAAACTTCCTGCTTGAGATGTTTCAGCGTTGTTTACTTGCATAGCTCTTAAGGTTTCTTCTTTTCTTGCCACCTCTTCGGCTCTTGCTACCTCTTCTGCTCGTGCGGCTTTGTCCCGTTCTTCTTGTTCTCTTGCTGTTCTGGCTTCTGCTTCCTTCGCGAGCCTTTCATTTTCAGCTTCGATCTCTGCGCGTTGTGTGTCGCTGACGTTTGTTCTCGACTTTGGTTTCGCCATGTTGATCGTGGTCGTGGGTTCACCCCGCGGGACGGCGCCAAATGTTGGGGGATCGAAGGTCTCCGTGTGACGTATCGAAGCCCTCCAACGGTATTTAGAAGTGTTCTGCCTCTGGCGAAGCCCCCCGAAGGTCGACGATGCCTTCGAATCACCTCGCGAAGCCCTCCTTCCTGGTCCGCGGTGCCGGACGAAGGTGTTCTCGCTCAGGTTCCCTGCAGTTTGTTGCGCGAAGCTCTCCTTCGCCCGCGATGCTGGGCGAGGGGGTTGAGTGACTAGAGAGGTCTGAGTGCTGTGTGAATGATTCCGTCTTTGGCTCGAGGCCCCAAAACCAGATGTCATTACAGGATCATCTCCCTCTATATTTATAGGGGGCGAGATGATTATATTTACATGTATGCCATTGGCTACTTTAGCGTGGCTCTTAGTTTGGTAACTTCGGACTCCTGTGCCGTCTGCTTCTTTTATTCTTCCTTCGCTGGTGGCTGTTGACCTTCGCGTGGGTCAGAAGGGCTTTGGTGTAGTTCCCAACAGGCAGCGGACCGAAAGTGATAATATGGAACCTGGCATCGACGCAAGCGGCGAGGAAAACCTGACGGCACACAGAATAGGAGCAGCTATATTTTGGCAATGAGAAGCTAATGAGTACTGTCCAACATGTGTTCCATGGGTTATCTTGGTAGCCCTGAAATCCAGGATTCATCAATTTTGTCGAACCTGTAAGAGTATTTTTTTTTTTTTGAGACGCCAAGGATCGTGTTTGAGTGTTTGTCATGCTCATGTTCCATCAGCATCACCGTGACGATGTGTGATGCACGTGATTGGTGCGACAGGAACCGTGAAAAAGATACAATAACAACAACACATTGTCATAGACTTTCTCGACCAACTAACATGTGTTCCACCTTACGAAAGAAAGACATAGGCAGCAGCGGCTCCCGAAGAAAAATTCGCCGGCCCCCTTGCCTCCGGCGGCCTCGCCGTCGGTGGAGGAGGGAGGCCCAACATCCGGCGTCCGCTTTGTTCGCTCTTAGGTTTAGATAGAGTTAGGTCTTTTCGTGGTGGTCGCTTTTGGCGGCGGCCACGGTGGTTGTTAGGGTGAGGGTTCCTCTAGTGGTTCGGTCCAAAAAGATGGCGACGGTTATGCGGCGTCATCAACTTCGTCGGCATGGAGCACTGGAGGACGAGGCATCTCTATGATGGTGACGAGTCGAAGGCGCCATCATCGACGAAGAATAAGGTACTTCGGCTCTCCTTTATCTTGTCCTGGTTCTTCTTGGCCATGGCTGTGGGATAGTGAGAGTTTGGTTTCCGGTGATATCGATCTGGATATCGCTCGGATTTGTGTTTTCCCATGACGGATATGGTGGATGAGGCGACGATAAGCTCGACTACGGGCTTGACGGCGGCAAGTTCATCGCATTTGCATATAGAATATCGGTCTACCTCTCTTTTGCGAAAGGGTTGGGTTTCAGTTTCTCCCTGTCGGTGATGGGGATGGCGGTGATGGATGGTGAGATGACTATGTTCGTTCAGATCGGAGTTCTCTTCCTTGGCATATCCGTTTGGGATACTGGTTTTAAATGGTGGAATTTTTTGTTCTTTCAAGGTTTCTTGTCTCCTATCAATGGAGTTGGCGTTGATTGGGATGCTTTTGTAATCATAAATGTAATTTACTTCAATATTAATGAAATTCTCTTTTTCGCAAAAAAAAAACATGTGTTCCACCTTCACGTGAAAAAAAAAAGAGATGCCACCATAACGTCGTGATTTATATTTTTGCAACCAACTATCCTGGTTTCCACCATAACGTGCACCAGGAAGAAAAAAGCTCATGCTCCACCAACTAAGAGTGCGGATTCCCTACCCACATTGGTAGCTCGCCACCCCTGCTTGGCCGCTACCCAGACTATGATGACCGTGGGATCTGTTATAAGCCCGAAGATTCGTGCCGACGCCACTCAGCAACAGGAGGCAGTTGACTGCTTGGATATGCTGGGGCCTGGGGGAGAGGATGAGGGAACAAATGAAGATGCGCAGCAGGTCAAGCTTCAACTGGCGACGAGCTGTGACATGGCGAGCGGCAACAGCGGCCAGCGAGCTGCGAGGACGGCGAGATGCGAGCGGCGCAGCAGGGGGCGAAACTGGACCTGACCGAATAAGACGGGCCCAATTGGTCAAGACAGTACACAGAGAGAGAGAGTTGCTACTACTCCTGGCTGTAAAGTTCACCGTGCTGGGTTCTATACCCGATAGACAACAGCATGTCTCGACCAGCTTTGGGTATGTACCCGATGTTTTGGGTATCTACCCATCGGTTTGGGTAGCGGCCAACGTGGGTAGCACGTTATTTTCGCACCAACTAATATGGGTACTTTTGTTGCAAAATCCTAACAATTTTAGAATAAAATGGCTATGGCATAGGTCGCCAACCTAGTTAAAACGAAACCAACACGGATCAAATCCTAGACTTGATATTGCATTTATAGCTATCTTTTTTTTTTTTGAAACACATGTAGATGGTTATATACACGCATACACACTCACCCCTATGAACGCATCCGAATAATTGAACCGGCTGATCTTAAGATTTATGAATTTACTACATGCATCTCGCTGTCGACAGAGACGTCGCTTCTCAATAAAAGAATAATTATCCGTAAGTACGAGCACCAATGGATAAGCTCAGCAACTTAGAGACCTTTACCACCTGAGAGCATCTTGAGAGTCCTAAAAATCTCCCTTAAATTTAGTTATTGGGATTTAGGCAAAAAAACTATCTCCAACAGGGCTTAAAAACAACCTCTAATTTTTTCATAGCCCCTAAACTTCCCTCATTTATAGCTACAAACAGGGGAAGAATTGGGGCCATCATTTCTTCTTTTTGCATTACAATTAATGTTTTTGTGGCCCCAAATGCTGATGTGGCCTAATCAAATTTATTTTGATCCACTTTTAGGGAAGAACTGTTGAAGGAGGGAGGATAAATTGCTCCTCATAATTTTTTGGTTGCTCCTAAAAAAAAGTTGAGTGAAGTACACAGTAGGTCCCTAAATTTGTTCAACTGTGTCATTTAGGTCTTTCTACTTAGAAAATGCTGATTTGACATCTCTAAATTTGTTTTGGAGTGTCATTTAGGTCTCTCTACTTATATTAACATCCCTAAACTTGTTTCGGTGTGTCACTTAGGTCTCTCTACTTGTCCGACGGTGTCATTTAAGTCTAACTATAGGCTCAAACTGACCCGACGTTGATGTGGCATATATGACGTGGAAATACATTGCCTGACATCAATGTGGTGCATCTGACGTGGACATACGCTACATGCAATTGTATTGCTACCAGATAACCAAGCACTCTTTTGGTGATATCCTTTTGAAAAGAAACAAAAGTCATGTTGCCTATGGTGCAACTGGTGATGAGATTAATGTGGACGAGTACATATAAAATATAATGACTAATATTTTACACTGTTTAAAAGTATATGCGAAATTCTAATTTGTGATGACCATGAAAAAAAACTAAAAGGTTAATGAAAGAACCACCCTTCATCTGTTACCAATACAATTGCACACGAAACGTGTTTCTGTCATATATGAAATGTCAGGTCGGTTTGAACCTAGTTGGATCTAGATGACACTGTCAAACAAGTTTAGGAATGTTAAAATAACTTAAAGGACCTAAGCGACACAGCGAAACAAGTTTAGGGATGCTAAATCAGCATTTTCTAAGTAGAAGGACCTAAGTGACACAGTCGGACAAGTTTAGGGACCGGTTGTGCACTTTATTCAAAAAAATTTATAGGGCTAATTTTATGAAATTCTTTTAGACATGCTCTGAGCTATGCAAAACCGTGATATGTTGACGGCAGCAATCAAATACTTTCCATATCAACCCAAACCAACATGGAGATCAGGAAGGGCACCAAATCCTACGTGACACTAGAATCAAGAAAATTGAATACAATTTGTCTAACATCTTCCTAGGAGTACATAATAAATCCCAAGAGAGCCAATGCATTTTATTCTTATTTTCATATGCAGTTTTATATTTAGCATCTTCATAACTTTACACATGAAAAATACAATTTGATTCGGTTTTTTTGCCACCAACTAAATGGACAAGGATTTTGACACGAGCCTTGGTCACTGACTCATGAATCTGACCCACGTGTCATGGCCATGGAACACTGTGATACACGCACGGTCAGGCGATCCGTGTCAAAGCATGGCCAAGGAGGTGGGCTAATTCGGGCTTCACCCAGTTCAGGCACAGCAGGCGCATTTCCTTTTCTCTGTTCCATGGGGTGGGGTGGACCATTGTCAAATCTGAATGGCTCGTGTCATCGTGTATAAATACGCTGTTTAAAATTCGATAATGACCAGCATCCCAACAAAGGGACACTCCCTTCCTCTTCCCACAAGCTTCTCCACGAAGCCGTCGAAACCCTAGCCACCTCCCCACAAAACCCTACACTTCCAGAGTCATCTAGCAGCGTAGTTGGAGGGCGGCGACCCCCCATGGACGGCGCTGCATCTCCGCCGGCGCCGGCGGAGGAAGAACCCTCCGGCGGCTCTGTGGATCTGGAATCTCGCCCCCCCGCCGCCGCCACAATGATCGTGCCTGTCAGCCCCTTGCCCCCCCTCCTCCCTTGCTAGAGATCTCGTGCCAAAATCGGTTTCTTCTTGCGATTAATGAGTGCATGGTGTTCTTTGTCTGCGCTGTAGGAGGTTGACAAGGACAAGAAGGGGCGAGGATATGTGGATTCCCTACTGACGGTCTCGCTTCATCTGCTCCGGAATAGTTTTGTTCCTGAAGTCCGGGTCAAAGGCTTGAATCTGATGCTGGTTATTCCTTCGCTTCATGCTTTCCTTCTTCATGCTGTGATGATTGCATTTCTAATTTGATACGCCCTCTTGCTGAGTCGCTGTTAGAATTACTCTTTGTGGCCACACATTGTAGGTTGAAATTGGCTGACTCTTGTTGTGCCTTCCTGGTTAGATTGCACTAAAGAGGGGTATTGTTTTCAACACTGATTTTTTTTTTTTTTTTGGAGGGGGGCAATCCATCATTTTAGTAACTTAGCTGTGAGCTCTTTCTAGACCTGGCAATATGTTCGCTAAAACTTGACATTCTATTTCAAAGGCGTTTAATCGTTTCTTATCACCAGATACTACTACTTTTTCCCTTTGCTTATGTATATTACAGTAATGTTGTTTGCTTACTACATATGCAAGTTGGTTTCCAACACATGTTCCAGTTTCCTTTGATTTGTATGACTGTGCTACCCCATGTTTTTGAGGCGTCGCCTAGTCGTCGTCTAGGCGTTGTGGCGGGGGTGGGTCGCCACGGGACGCCACAGGGTTTTAGTTACGCCACAGCGCCTAGTCGTCGCCTAGGCGCTGTGGCGGGGGTGGGTCGCCACAGGACGCCGCAACGCCTCAAAAACATGGGTGCTACCCTTTAATGTTGTTGGCCACACAAGAATGTACTTGTCACCGTGGTATGCTGCTGCATTACACTAATATAGATTATGTGGGCAGATTAATAATTTGCCTCTACTGAATTTAGTGTTGATAATTCAAGCTAAATTCGCTCTTTATCGTTACTGCCTTCTTTCTTGAGAACAAATTAATTTCTCGACACATAGCACTAAGAGCATGTTCTCTCCGCGAGAAGAAATAATGCTCTTGTGGCTCATCAATGCCACACTACTTTACTCACACTTGTTGAATTATGACTATTTTTTTAGCGGCATGTCATCAAAAGTAAAGTCTGGATGAACTTAGCCTTTCATTTTGCATAATTCTTGCTTCAACATGCATCACTTGTTTCTTTAATCTTACTAACCTGATACATGTGATTTCTCTTTTTAAAATTGGCAGCACCTGTGGAAATTTAGATGGGATGAGCTTCACGTAGATGAGTGGAGTACAACCAGTGATGACTCTAATTTGGTATCGTACCATACCACCGATATATTGCCTTCAAAGAGTGCTATAGCTGCTGTGTTGGCTGAGGTCCTGATTTTCTCCTTGCTTGTGCTGGTGCTTTGTTTGTCTACTGGTTTTGTCATTCAGTAAGAGTTATTTTGCAGGTAATTATGAGTGCTGGGAGTTCTTTATGGAATGATTTGCTCCCTGCAATTACTTTTCTTTCAAAGAGAGGTTCTACTGAGGTGAGTTTATGCACTAAGTGAGGTTCTCGATCCTTCTGTGCCAGGCATTGATGGTATTTTATACAATTGTTGTACGCATTTCTAGGCGCAGCTGCTTTCCTCCGTTTTGGAGCGGATTCCGGATTTTAATACTGCTTGTACAGTGGGTCTAGAAGGTAAGTAGTCCTTATGGTGCTTTGACCTAAATACAGTTTTTGCAACTTTATCAATTCCTAAAGTCAACCAATGATTGGTGGTTGAAGCCAGTTTAAGTGGTCAACATGAGGTTCCGTCGGATGTTATGCCAGTACTGCCTTCGGTAAGTTTTTTTTTCTTATTGTATTTTTCCTTGGTAGCTTCAAGTTTCTTTTTTAAAGTGCAAAATACTGCCCAGGGTATTGCTAGTGGTGATTTTAAAGGATCCAACGAGTATATTGATGGAAAGAACTTGATAATCGTATCTATTCTCTTTCCAGTTTCTTAATATGGCTTAAATCATCATGATGTTGTTTCAACTTGAAGATAGAGAGTGGTTCTTATGCGATTTAGTGTTCAGTAAGATAGTTAGATCATTTATTCCTTGTGACCTCTAAATGATCTACCTTATTCAAGATATCTGTGACCGAAGCGCTCTATCATCGGTGATCATTTAGGTATGCATACTCGGAATTTAGTCTGACCATTTGTATCGTGCCTGTATTGTTTTGTTGGCATGTCTTGAATCAGTATTGTCATTTAAGGGAAGCTATTTGGTGCCAGAAGCCTAATTGCCAATGAGATGTATCGGTTCTGTAGATGGATATTTTTTTTCCAGTTCCATATATTAATTTATGTTTCCATTGATATTGTTCTAAACCATTGTGAGCACCATGGGCCTGTCCCCTAGCCCTTCTTGCTTTAATAACAGCACCTTTGGGACGTAAAAATCATGCATAATTGCTCAGTTCCAAGTGAGACAACCTCTTTTGATGATCTCGTGGTAACAAGTAATACTAAATACCATAAAACCCATATTGCCGTCAGTGATTTTATTGGAAATAATGGTATTAACAAATTATGTTATCTTGAACATTTTCTACTCAAAGTACTAGGATAGGACAGTGCATAGGAATTGACTACTTTGGCGCAGAAATCAGGGCAAGGGCAAAGTCATACTTTTTTTTTTACTCATTACCCATCATAGGTCTCCATTTTTCTTGAAAATCTGAAACTAGTAATAATATATGCTCTCCTTCATTGTTTGTGACTTGAAATTATTTATGGTGCAGGGTAATGTGGGAACGTTGTCTCATCACCAAGAAAAGGGTCAGCTACTTCTTATGGAGCACAATTTGTTATCTGAAGCATTTGTTACTGTGACATCCTTTCCTAGGTACACTAAAGTTACATCATCATGTTTTTCATATCATAATGAACTGAACTAAGTTATGGTGTTTACCGTTTGTGCTCATTTCAGAACGGAACTTTGATGATTTGTTTTCTTTCAGGACTCAAAATACCGAGGCTTTGCTTACAAATCTTTTGAACACTTTGAACAATATTTGGACTCACCCGGACTGGGAGGACAAATATATGCGTTATAAATATTGTTTATTTGATCTTCTTGCCGACGACCAATTTACATTGAGCGTTAATGCATTGGTAAAATCATTTGAGAAGGACCTTGGTATCAGAATTGCAAAGTCTGCAGGATCTCAGGGAAGATGTTCTTCAGCGTTTGCTCCTTACCTGGACTCGTGCACTCTTCCAAAGTTGATGCTTCACCTGATCCTGCAGGTAAACAACTATCACCATCACATTGTTCTCGTAGCTGGTAATAATGGCCTATGCAGAAAAATAAAACCAGTGTAAAAGTTTAGAAGGAATTTTCATGGACATGCATGAACCATAAGCATTCAAGAAAACAAATCCTACCATTTTCATACTGATTTATGTGACCGAGCTCTGACTCACTTCTGATATTTGAATTTGTTTGTGATGAATTACGATGTTTGATTGTGACTGTACTTTGGCGTTTTCTTCAGATACTGGATTGCATACAGATGCGTTGGAAGGAACCAATTACTTATGATCTGTCAGGAGTAGTAGCTGAAAACATAAGCTGCCTGCTGGAGAATGGTAAGCTGCCTAACATTGATGAAGCTATCCTACTGAAGAATGCAGGAACCTGGTTAAAGGGAATTCGAGAGACTGGGTAAGTGTGCTTTTTGTAGCTGTTGGACAGTTGTTTTCTTATTAAATTTTCCAGTTATCTTCCTTTTTTCTCTCTCAAAAATCCCGACCCCTACTCTGGAGGAGAATTGGCCGGTTCATGCTGCCTTTGGAATCTAAAAATTGTTAACCCATTTTTCCATGCCTGTTTCTAATACATATGTTTATTTATTCTTCAGTAGCATTAAACAGTTCAATTTTTGTCTGTAAACTATATAATGCCTAGAAAAGAAGTTTTTAGAATAAGGTGCACTTAGTCTTAGTCGAGTTGGCTGGGATCTGGTTTATTTTTGTTTCTTGTATTTGTCTCTTTGAGCATATTTTTATCTTGTATACTAATGCAGGTATAATATCATTGGTTTATGCGCCTCTCTTGACGGAGCATTCGGCGGGCTTTTGGATTGTTCTTGTATCACCAGTGTTCTCATGAAAAATTTGAGATCCATGGAATTTAATCATTTGGGAAAGATCATACAACTTGTCTTCATTCCGTTGGTTAAACACTGCCCTCAAAAGTGTTGGGACAAATGGATGCTAAAATTGCTGGAGCCTGTATTTAGCTACTGTGAAGATATTTTTTGTAATGCATGGTTCACTTTTCTTCATGAGGGCCGGGCTAAAGTTCCTTATTATTTTGGTGATCTCGATGGGCCAGCTGAAATAGTCATCCAATTTGAAAAGGAGACATTGCTTAAATTTACTCGTTCTGTGTCTGATCTGCTTGGAGTCTTAGCATCAAAAAGTAGGGATAGTGGGCCTTCATTGCCGCCTTTGTGTCCAAAAAATTGTATAAAGGCTGATTTTCAAGACTTGAAGCCTGTATCTTGCAGCTCCCTCATTGGGTATGAAATTATTAAAAAAAAATTCTGTATAGTTTCTAAACAATTACTTATCTCTTCTTTTGATTAATGTAGGTATCTTTTACAGCATAATTGCTTTGGGAAGTTAAGTATATACCTTTTTGGTTGTTTTGCGGATTATCAAGCAGCGGAGAAAGCTGTACCATTTTGCTATCATTTGATTGATCTAGCAGTCGCTATTGATCATGTGTGGCTAAACCAGTTTTTTCGTGAAGAAATGCTTCCAACTATTATCCTACTTCTTGATGATTTCCCTTGTGCACTCTCTAAGCTTAGTTCATCATTGAATTCAACAACAAAAGATCTTGGGAGTGATGTTGCTAATCTTTGTCAGCGAATCTACGAAGTTTACATATATGATCAGGCAAGTCATCTTCTTTTCTGTTCATTGAATTCAAGTGCCATAAGCATGCATTCAAATTAATAGAGTAAATTTGAAAAAATCTAGAAGTATTTTGACACTCGTTGCCAAAAACTGTAACTTCATGTACTTCATGTATCTATTGCAAATCCTACAACTATTTTGTCACTGTTGTAAAAACTTACGGGATACATCTATGCCACGTTTTCTACTTATTAACTGTTGTTTCGAGGCCTGTGTCATAATTAATTTGTGCTAAGATATATCCTATTAGTTTTATGTGGGAATTGGTGGTTTTAAGGTCGATGCTTTTTGGGACAGGAAAGCTACATTTTTTGAGTTTTGTTGTTGTGTAATGGCAGTAAATGGACCAAAGTTAGGTTCTGTGCAAACTGTACTTGTTCGAGTATGTCAAATTCTTAGTATTGCATTATAGTATGCTCCGCATGAGATGTATCTAAAAGTTTGCTAGCAATTAGATGAACAGTGACTATAGTACCATAAACATTCTGTGTCCTGCACCTTATAAACTAAGCGGCCTGGAGGAGCTATTACAATAGTTTGAAATGTTGACTAAATTAGGAATGTAATAGCTGACATACAGTGAAGGTTGAGGGGTTATGAAGTTACAGTTGATAAAAATTTGTGTTGTGTCCTAATAGCTTTTCAATGAAATCAATTATCAGACGTTTGAATGCCATCCCACGCGTACTTGTATGTATTTAACAGGTTACGGTGGGTGAAGGAGAAGTAACAAAAGCCCTGCCTGTTCTCTTTAAAGAATGGTTAGCAAAGAAATTAAATGATCTTCATATACGCGCTAATTGTGCTACACCAGAGCATTTTCCTAAGGATATTGAGTGGAAATGGGAGGTTTGTCATCTTACACCAGAGCATCTTTTAATTGCTTATGTACATTCACAAATTGTCCCTTTTGTGTCCCAGCACAGTTTAATGAAGAATTTGAAAGATACCTTCCTGCCTATATGCATATGCTGAAAGAAGTGGAGGAAATGGATGACTGCCTAAAGGTAACTCTGTTTCTGCTAAATGCTTGGTCCAAGTTTTTATGATATACTAAGTACTGAAGTAATAGCTAGTCAGATAAAAAATAACACATAATTAATGTCTTACTATTTCTTGGAACCTTACAAGAAGCTTTACAATGTCCTTCCACCAAAAGAAGCCTATTCAACTATTATAATGAGGGGGCAAAAAAATGCTAAAACGTCTCAGCCACATTATTTTTTGTCAGCAGTCTTCACTACACAAGTTTGACCACAATTGCTGTACAATATTACATTTATGTAAGCAAAATAATCATAATACTTTGATTGTCAAGAGGAATCTATGCATGTGATTTTATATTTTCAACCTAAATTAAAAGTTGATGCATGTTGTCAAGTACCTGTTACAAAAGTTAGTAATTCATTAAGTAAAACAAAGAAACAATTAGAGAGCATAAATTTTTACAACATAAGATCCCACTTAGGAATATATAAACTAACAAATATCGACAACCCACAGTATCCTCAATAAGAGGAGCTGAAAATCTACTTCCAAATCACAGGGAGTTTCCTTGTGAGTTTAATTTTAAAGGACACCATGTGAGTATGTAACCACCCCTCTTGCTTCGGTCCTAGCTTGAGGGGCTTTGTATGGACCGCTCTCTTTTCCCTATATTACAAAGATACGCAGCTCTCCTGCGTGTTCGAGAAAAAACAAAATAGCAAGGCAAGGCCAGATGAGCAATGTGGTTGAAAAATCAAATTTTTCCGAACATCAAAAACAACAACATAGCCTCTTTTCCCAAGCAAGTTGGGGTAGGCTAGAGATGAAACCCACAAGACTCAAGGACAAGAGAAACACAAAAGGACAAAAGGCAAAAGGTAGAAAATCATGGTTTGTCTGGGGATTATGTTGCTGGTAGATTGGTTTAGGAAATGTCAAAGAGATGAGACGTACTCATCCTTTTGGACGGTGCTCGGGAAAGTGTTTTGATGGACTAGGATATATTCCCATAGAACTTAATCATTGCTTTCAGATATAGTACACTCATAGAACTGAACCATATATCTGAAATCATCGCTTTCAGGTATGTCATAGAACTTGAAGGTACTGATTTCATTGAAGGTGCATGAGCTTATCGAGTTTAGATGCATTTCAGTGTTAACATGGCAATCAACTGTTTTTCTCAATATATGCCTAAGAACTTCAACTTGCTGATTTCTTCACCATGATGCCAGCTCAGGAACAACACCAATTCCATACACTTGAACATTTTTTTTTTGGCCACTTTTCTCTTTGGTGTTCGTTTTTTTTTGGTGGGTGTTGGGGTGGGGTGAGTGTTGATCTGGCTCCGCGGCTTGATCTGAGATAGCAATTTTGTAATCAATGTAATTGTCGACTTTGTAAGAGTGTTGTAACAGTTCAACTCTTGAACTGCCAGGAAGACAATATTCATATTAATTTGGAACTTTTATCTGAGTTAGATGCGGTGAGGTCCTTATTGATTCATGTTTAACCAGTTTTTTTTACAATAGAAGAATCCAATCCGTTTTTGTTGCAAGCTGGAACCAAAGCAGCACCTTTTTTGTAATAGATCAGGGAGATGAATAAATAATTCATTTTATAACCAAAACAATGATTCTTCAGTCTTCACTAGTGAACTATTTGCTTGCAGGATAATTTATTGGACACACAGATTCTTCTCAAGAAATTGAAACCTGAATTTAAGTCAAGGTACGCCATTAACAGCTCTGTGGATCCATGCCTGCGAACCATGACTTGCATGTTACAGGTGAGTCTTCAGATCCTTTAATTTTCACACACACTGGACTTCAAATCTGACATGCTTTTTTTCTATTCTTTTCTGCAGCGAAAGATGCCATCAGTATTTTATCGTAAACGTACTGAATGGATTACTCAACTCTTGATGCAACTTATTTCACTTAAACCTTATATTAAGGTATTTGTCATGATCGTTATTTTTAAGTAACTGGAACACAAGTAACCTTGACTTGTCCATTTGCAGCTCACTGATTCTGAGGAGAATGTTTTGGACCGTCTTGAAGAAATTTGTGAACCACAGTTTGAGATTTATCAATGTAATCCAGCATGGGCAGTTGATGTGAGTATTGCCATTCTATAGTACTTCATTGAGTTCAATGTAGCTGAAAATATGCACGCTATACTTACAATAATTCTTGCAGATTTTTCGTCATTCAATATTATTTTACTGGGAGCCCCAGTTTCATCCCTTGATACGTGAGGTTATAATTAATATTCAAATTTTACCCTGTCAGATTGCGTCATTTTTATTTGTGTTTATTTATGTTGGTAATCATCTTATTTTGGTAGGGTCACATGGAACTACTGAAAACATTAGCTCATGAATTAGCTTTTGCAGAAGGAAGTAAGCCGTTTGAGGTTTGCTCGTCCCTTTTGTTTTCTGCTGGTCTATTATAACTTAGATCACGGTTTAACGTCTTTCCTCTGTTCAGCCGCTGGAACCACACGTAGATGATTTCTTGGAGCATTTGCGGCCTTATGCATATATGCATGTTAAGAGAAAGAAGGAAGAATATGGGGTATGCCATTAATGTCTTTGATGCTCACTTATCCTTGGTCCTCACAATGTTGTATTCCTGTTAATTTAATTGGAACTTCATTTGAGCATTGTATGGCCCTGTTTGAAGAATTATTTGCACTATGCCATTACTGTCTCTGATTTTATCAATGTTAATTCAATTGGAACCTCAGTTAAGTATTTTATGCCCCCTTTTTTATGGTGAAGCCAAAACATTTTAATGGCTACGTTAACATTATTGATGACAGCATTTGGTACAGGATGGCTTAACTTGATTAAACACTTGTGTATAGTATTTGATTGGCATTCCACCGGATTGCATGTTGTGCATTTATTAAGTTGTGAATCATTCTTAGCGAAAACATTCAAGGGGATCTAACTTAGGATCTATGCATAACCAAACTTTTTCGAAATGAAAAGTTTTGTGATTTCAAATGATGGATAGCTGCTAATTTATCTCTTTTATGTATAACCAAGTAAATTATCTGCAGAGATTTTACCATCAGTGGTTTCTTGATCAAATATATAAAAATTATTTATTCAACTTGTGAGGCCAGAAAAATCAGTTTACAAAAATCCTTTGGGGAGAAAAAACTAGCGTTAAGTTTTTCCTGTTAAAAGATTTGAGTTTTCTTTCTAGAAGCTGAATAAACTAGCCCTTTCAGTTTGCTTTCCTCTTTTTCCATTTATTTTCCTGAAGTATAGTTAAGAAAAACACTTCTTTTCGTATGGTCCAGTACTATTCTATTTGTTTTTGTTGGAGTATAAAAGCCCATGGATAGTGGCCCATCTAGAGGCCCATGTATAGGAGCTATATGTATCACCCTTCTAGGGTTTGAGGATGAATACAGACAATTTCCAACAACTCTAACATGGTATCGAGCCTTACCTTTCTCCCTCCCTCCCTCCTCTAGCATCGACGCCGCCCGGCCATGGCTGGCCGCCGCGCGCCGCCTTCTCCCTCTCTTCCCGAACCCTTCCCCTCCCTTCCCCTCTCCTATGCCGCCGCTCTGGCCGCCGCCGCGTCGAATCCAGCCGCCGCCGCGTCGAATCCCGCCGCCGCCGCGTCGAATCCCGCCGCCGCCGCGCCCAATCCCGCCGCCGCCGCGGCTGCGGACGTCGCCGGCGCCACCGTCGCGGGCGTCGCGCCCTCCGCCGCCCCCGCGGGCGTGACGGGCGCCGCCGCTGCGGGCGTGGCGGGCGCCGCCGCCTCGGGCGCGATGGGCGCCGCCCCCGCGGGCGCTCCGCGCGCGGCTGGGGCTGGGGCGCACGGACCTCTGGAGCGAGGCTCCGTGGCCCAGCAGGCCGCCATGGGCCTTGGCCAGCCTGCGCCGGCCCAGCAGCAGGCCGGCGTGGGCCAGCAGGCCGGCGTGGGCCAGGCTGCTGTGCGCCAGCAGGCCGCTGTGAGCCAGCAGGCCGCTGTAGGCCAGTCCGCCGTGGGCCAGCAGGCAGCCGTGGGCCAGCCCGCATTCGCCCGGATGGGGGTCCCGCCGGGCTTCACCTACACCGGCCTCGGCATGCCCCCGGAGCTCGTCCCCGCCACTCCGCCGCCTCCCTCCGCGGACACCGCCCTTGCTACGGCCCTCGCCGCGGCAAAGATCGAGGCTTTGGCGGCCCAGGAGCGGGTGCACGCGGCCGCCCTCGCCTGGGAGCGTGAGCGTGCGGCGGCGGACGCCCTGACACGTCAGGTCGCCGAGACGGAGCACTACATGCTCCTCTCCGCCGGTCAGCAGCCCCCGGCTCCCTTCGTCGACACCGCCGCCTCATCTTCACGCCCGGCCCCGCCTGCTGATCCCCGTCCCCACCTCGACCGCAGCGATCCGATGGTCGCCCAGCTCCACCTTCAGGCCGTCGCTGTCCAGAACATCCGCGCCATGGTCTCCGTCGTCCTCGACCCTTCTTCCACCTCCTACGGCCGTTGGCGTGATCAGATCCTCCTCACCCTCCGCCGCTACGCCCTCGACGACCACGTCCTCACCGACACTCCCGTTGCGGCGCGGGATGGGTTCTGGCTCCACCTCGACAGCATTGTCGTCTCGTGGATCTTCGGCACCGTCTCCCCCGACCTCCAGGACCTCATCCGGACCCCTGGTGACACTGCCCGCCAGGCCTGGCTTGCTCTTGAGGGCCAGTTCCTCGACAACCGCGAGGCCCGGGTCCTTCGCCTCGACGCCCAGCTCCGCACCTTCGAGCAGGGGGACCTCTCCGTCACTGACTACTGCCGGAAGATGAAGGGCATGGCGGATGCCCTCCACGACCTCGGCTGCGGCGTCACCGAGCGGGTCCTCGTCCTCCACATCTTGAGGGGTCTCAACAGCAACTATGACCTCCTCAAGACCTGGCTCCCTCGCCAGCGGCCCTTCCCCGACTACCAGCAGGTCAAGGATGAGCTCAGGTTCGACGAGATCACTCGGGGCCTCGCGCCAGCCGAGTCCTCCGCCACCTCCACCGCTCTCGTGACGGCTCCACCACCTCCCGCTGCTCCGCCTGCCACCTCACTCCTTACCACCCCCCCTCCCGAGCCAAGCGGGGGTGGGGGTGGGCGCTCCGGCCGTCGTCGCCGCAGCGGGCGCCGGGGGGGTTCCGGTGGGGGTCGCGGGGGTGGCCGTGGCACTCCCGCCGCGACTGCTGCTCCTGGGGGTACTCCCTGGCCATCCTTCACCAACCCATGGTCAGGGCGTATCTCGATGTGGCCGTTCCAGCATACAGGAGGCGGGGCTCGTCCTCCACACCAGCCCGCGGCCATGTTCGCTGGCCCCGCTTCCCAGGTGCCCTGGACACCTCCCGCTCCGGCTAGCCAGCCTCCGTACTGGCCGGGGGGGGTGGACTCCTCCTGCTCAGCCTCCGGCTCAGCAGTGGCCGGCGGGGTGGACTCCTCCTGCTCAGCCTCCGGCTCAGCAGTGGCCGGCGGGGTGGGACCAGACGGCGCTGGCCCAGTCCTTTAGCACCATGCAGCTGACACCGCCGGTGGAGTGGATCGCAGATTCGGGTGCCTCGTACCACACCACACCGGATGCCGGTATCCTTTCTTCCGCCTACCCTCCACATCCTTCCTGTCCTTCTGCCATTATGGTTGGCAATGGCTCGTGTCTTCCTGTCACCTCTGTGGGCAATGTTTCTGGTTCTTTTCGCCTTCCTGATGTTCTGGTTGCTCCACAGATGGTTCACAATCTTCTTTCCATTCGCAAATTTACTGCTGACAACTCCTGTTCTGTTGAGTTTGACCCCTTTGGTCTTTCTGTGAAGGATTTGGCTACCCGGCGACCACTGCTCCGATGTGACAGCCAGGGACCCCTTTACACTCTTCGTCTTCCTGCTTCCGCTACCTCTTCGTCGGCTTCTTCTTCTTCATCAGCCGTTTTTGCCACTACATCCTCTTCCACGACTTGGCACCGCCGGCTTGGACATCCCGGCCGCGACGTTTTGGCTCGCCTCTGCCGCAGTGCAGATCTGTCTTGTACTAGGACATCTGATGAGCACCTTTGTCATGCGTGCCAGTTAGGTCGTCATGTTAGACTTCCTTTTTCTGTTTCTTCCTCGCATACGAGCCATGTTTTTGATCTCGTTCACTGTGATTTGTGGACGTCTCCTGTACTCAGCATTTCTGGCTATAAGTACTATTTGGTGATTGTTGATGATTTCTCTCATTACTCTTGGACCTTTCCGCTGCGTGCGAAGTCTGATACTTTCCCTACCCTTTTTCACTTCTTTGCCTGGGTTTCCACTCAGTTCGGCGTCACTGTCAAGGCCGTCCAGTGTGACAACGGCCGCGAGTTTGATAACCACACCTCCCGTGCCTTCTTCCTCTCCCACGGTGTTCAGCTGCGCATGTCGTGCCCGTACACCTCCCCTCAGAATGGCAAGGCTGAGCGGATAATCCGTACCACAAACGATGTCGTGCGCACCCTCCTCCTACAGGCTTCCCTTCCTGCCCGCTTCTGGGCAGAAGGTCTCCACACTGCTACCTACCTTCTTAACCGCCTCCCTTCCACTGCCTCTCCAGCTCCTACCCCACACCATGCCCTTTTCGGCACTCCTCCTCGGTATGACCACCTTCGTGTCTTCGGGTGCGCTTGCTACCCTAACACCTCCGCTACCGCTCCTCACAAGTTGGCGCCCCGTTCGACTCGTTGTGTTTTCCTTGGCTACTCCCCTGATCATAAGGGGTATCGCTGCTTCGACCTTGCCTCTCGCCGTATCCTTATATCTCGGCACGTCGTGTTCGATGAGTCTGACTTTCCCTACTCTACCTCCACTACTCCCTCTCTTGATCCCGAGCTGGCGTCCGTGTTTCCGACTGACCCGGTGGCCCCGTCACCTGTACCTATATACCCTCTGCCTGCAGGTTTTCCGGCACCGTCTCCCGCGCCACGCGCGGCCCCGGCGCCCCCTCCCGCGCCACGCGCGGCCCCGGAGTCGTCTCCCGCGCCACGCGCGGCCTCGGAGCCTCCCGCGCCCTGCGCGGCCCCGGCGCCTCCTCCCGCGCCACGCGCGGCCCCCGCGCGCTACGCCGAGCCCGCGATCGTCTACCAGCGCCGGGCGGTACCGACCCCGGAGCCGCCGCCGGCCCACCCTCGGGCCCTCGCCCGTCTTGACCCGGTGGTCTACCACCCGCCTGTCCTCCATCGGGATCCCGGCCATACTCATCCCATGGTGACACGGCGGGCGGCGGGTGTCCTTCGCCCTTCGGCTCTCTCCGCCACCACGGGAGAGCCGGAGATCTCTCCGGTTCCCTCCTCTGTCCGTGGCGCCCTGACCGATCCTCACTGGCGCCGGGCAATGGAGGAGGAGTACGCGGCCCTACTTGCCAACCAGACGTGGGACCTCGTGCCGCGTCCCTCTGGCGGCAATGTGGTCACAGGGAAGTGGATCTGGACGCATAAGCGTCGTGCTGACGGCTCACTGGATCGCTACAAGGCTCGCTGGGTTCTTAGGGGCTTTACCCAGCGGCCTGGAGTGGACTATGATGAGACTTTCAGCCCAGTGGTCAAGCCTGCTACAGTCCGCTCGGTTCTGTCGCTGGCTCTTTCTCGCTCTTGGCCTGTGCATCAGCTGGATGTGAAGAATGCTTTCTTGCATGGCACTCTCTCAGAGACAGTATACTGCAGCCAGCCAGCGGGGTTCGTGGATCCCAGTCGTCCTGATATGGTTTGTCGCCTCAACAAGTCACTCTATGGTCTGAAGCAGGCTCCTCGGGCTTGGTACTCTCGGTTTGCCTCGTTCCTGGTCTCTTTGGGGTTCACTGAGTGCAAGTCGGATACCTCACTGTTCGTCTACCGCCATGGCACTGACACTGCCTATCTGCTGCTCTATGTTGATGACATCATACTCGCTGCTTCCAGTCAGGCCTTGCTCCAGCGCATTATCCAGTCTTTGCAGCAGGAGTTTGCTATGAAGGATCTGGGGGTCCTTCATCACTTCTTGGGAGTCACTGTTGAGCACCGTCCTTCTGGCCTGTTCCTCCACCAGCGGCAGTATGCTATTGATATTCTGGAGCGTGCAGGGATGACTGATTGCAAGCCGTGCTCCACCCCTGTTGACACTCAAGCCAAGCTGTCTGCTGATTTGGGTGATCCAGTTGCTGACCTGACTGCCTACAGGAGTCTTGCCGGTGCCTTGCAGTATCTTACCTTCACCAGGCCGGATATCACTTATGCCATCCAGCAGGTCTGCCTTCATATGCATGATCCTCGCGAGTCACACCTTGCTGCTCTGAAGCGCCTCCTCCGCTACGTTCGTGGCACGGTTGACTACGGCCTGACTCTTCACCGGTCTCCTTCTGCTGAGCTCGTTGTCTACACGGATGCTGACTGGGCTGGCTGTCCGGACACTCGCCGCTCCACCTCCGGCTACGCAGTCTTCCTCGGCGGCAACCTTGTCTCTTGGTCATCCAAGCGACAGCCCGTGGTTTCCCGCTCCAGTGCAGAGGCGGAGTACCGGGCTGTGGCCAACGGTGTGGCTGAGGCGTCGTGGCTCCGACAGCTCTTGGCGGAGCTCCACAGTCCGCTCGCCAAGAGCACGCTTGTCTACTGCGACAACGTCAGCGCGGTGTACCTCTCCACCAACCCGGTTCAGCATCAGCGGACGAAGCATGTTGAGATCGACCTCCACTTCGTTCGGGACCGAGTCGCCATTGGGCAAGTGCGGGTTCTCCATGTCCCCACTACCTCCCAGTTCGCGGACATCTTCACCAAGGGTCTCCCCTCCTCGACCTTCTCAGAGTTTCGATCCAGTCTCAACGTAACCAGTGGCTAGTTGTGACTGCGGGGGGGTGTGAGTTATTCTTTCTTGTGTCCAGTCTTGAACTCCGCTGCGCCGGTAAGTTCAGACTGCGGGGGGGTGTTGGAGTATAAAAGCCCATGGATAGTGGCCCATCTAGAGGCCCATGTATAGGAGCTATATGTATCACCCTTCTAGGGTTTGAGGATGAATACAGACAATTTCCAACAACTCTAACAGTTTTCTTGCTTTTTCTTTGCATTCTTAGACTGTACTGTTATCATTATTCTATGTACTACATCCGTCCGTCCCAAAATAATGTCACTTTAGGATTCAAAATTTGTCCCATAAAAGGTGTCGCTCTCACTTCCCAACTCCTCTATCCTCCTCGTTCCTTATGCACTCTCTTCTTTTTCATCTCTCAATTTCCGTGCCCAACTCCTTAAACGACACCTATTGTGGGACATAGGGAGTACATATTAACTAACTCCCCCTGTGTAATATTGTCCCCATGGTTTTCATTTTAAAAGAGAAGCACCTGCAATGGAGGGTTGCAAAAATCTATGAACCCTGCTCCCTCTTGTGTTTCGGGCATTAGCTCGTGCTTTGGGCCCATCCGGTACATGAGGGCCCGCCAGGTCGGATCAGACCAAGTAAATGGGACAACACGAGTGATTTTTTTTTGAGCAATTACCTGATTTGTTATCCTTTTTTAATTCCACATATTACGCACACTAGGGTTAAACCCTGGTGGGAGGCCTCCCCTGGACCTGGAGGGAGGCACTAACCAACTGAGCTACTGTCAGCTTGTAGAACTACAACATATAAATCTGTTTATGATATTTCTGTTTTCATTTGGCCACCTTATAATTGATGTATCTTATATTTAATTGGTAACCTTTTGTCCAGTGTTTTTGGCTGTCGTGTAATTTATATGTCCTATATTAAATTGGTAGCCTCTTCTCCAGTATTTTAAGGCTGAAGAACAAGTACGCTGGCATGAAGTGTTCGATAAGTATTTGGCTTCAGGTGCACTGGATCATCGTATGAATGAGTTTAGTTGTTTGAAGGTAGATATATTACTTTCATAAACGTTACACTCTTTGGCTTCATGCATCTAGTTATTGTTTGTTTGGTGTACATTTTCTGTAGGATGGCTTTGTTCATACTATTGTTGCTGACTTCAAGGGCTGCCCATTTGAAAAACTGGATCATGATCTCATTAGGATGTCTTTCGAGGTTCTAGTTACTTGTGCAATTGTTTGCATTTTTTTAGAAAAAGGATAATTTGAAAATGCCTTTAATCTGTTTTTACCCTTCTATAGCGACGGGCCAGGATTGTTGAATGGGAATGTCAAATGTCTTGTTACTTTGAGTGCTTAGCATCCCTCCTGGATAATGATGAGGTACACAAATATAATATCTCCCTTATGTAATTTTAATTTGATTTTTCATGAGAGGCACTAAGGAAGCTTTTTGTCTTTCAATCTTTTGACTCATGCTTTACCATTTTCTTATATCAAGAAGTACTGCGACTTTGGGCCGGGGGGGGGGGGGGGGGGGGGGGGGTAATCTGCATATTTCTTTTGCCTTTTTTTTAAAAAAGAAAAAAAAGTATAGATGACCTTTTAAATCTTAATTCCATTCAAAAATATATCGAGCCTCAGTTTTGTAGGCCCTTTTTGGCGTAGTTGATGCTTATGCAGAGCTTATTTCTAGGTTCCCAGAGAAACTGTTGGGACAATTAGCTAGGTGTTGTGGAGCGGCGCCAGGTCCTCAGCCATGGGCACAAGAAGAGAGATACCCACTCCTCTTCCTTGCCTACCCTATTTAGGACTCTTATATATGAGGTGCCCAATAGAGTAGCCAACAACCTAACTAATCTGACTGACTAACAAATTCCTTGTCGCGCGACCGCTGAGTCGCTCACCTGGCAAGCTCCTCCCGTAACATTCCATCCCTCCTTTTGAGCAGCTCGCCCTCGAGCTGCAGATGAAATGGCTAGTTGGAAAAGACGACGACGGTGAGACTTGACACGAATACCAAACACAAGACACGATTCAAACATAAAGCCTTTCACATCTCGGCTTAGAACTTATTTCTGACTGATGATGGCCGGATGGACTCAAGGATGTGAAGCCTACTTGTCAATCTGAACCGTTCACACAATCACTGCTGCTCTGCAATTATATTGAACCAAGCCTGAGGCCCACAAAGGTGTCCCTGAAGAGAGCAGCTACGTGGAACCCTGATCACAATCAATGTCTTAGGCCGTGGAGCAGTACGTGGCAGCACAAAAGCTCCAGACGGGTGTAAGCTACAGCAGCCTCTGCGTGGCACGAAGCTGCCCTCCGCCACAAGCAGGGGGGTGACGCTGAAGAGGAGGCAGTGAAGGGACCAAGCAGAGTTGGATGCCTCAGCAGGGTGCTCGGGGAAGCAGAGCACACCAAGCCACAGATGCCATGGCTGCCATGCGCCACGAGCAGGAGGCTGTTGCCTCTCCTGCGTGGCATGAAGCTGCCCTCCGCCTCGAGCAGGGGGGTGACGCTGAAGAGGAGGCAGCGAAGGGACCAAGCAGAGTTGGATGCCTCAGCAGGGTGCTCGGGGAAGCAGAGCACACCAAGCCGCAGATGCCACGGCTGCCATGCGCCGCGAGCAGAAGGCTGTTGCCTCCTGTGCAGGAGGCCGCCCTTGCCGAGGGACATGCACCGGAGGTTGTCTCTGCCAACGCCGATGTCCTTCGTGAGTGTGACGCTGCTCATGCGATCACTAACGTCCAGCAGGATGAGGATGCCAGAGTGCAGAGGACCCTCTGCGCTCAAGCGTGGCGGGCAGATCGCGTAAGACGCTGTGCTGGATACGGCGCATCAGGTGCACAAGGCCCGCTCGGTGGAGTGTGAAGTTGAGGATGTAGATGGGGTCGACGATGATGCAGCTGCACGGCTTGTATATGGCGGAGACGCGCGCGAAGCTCGCTTGGTCGTTGGGCTTGGTGTGCATAAGGCGCGGAGCCTGGCGGCGTTGATATTGACGAGGGCCTGGGGGCGAAGGAAGGAGACCGGGACGGGAACGACGTGCTTGAGGATGATGAGGTTGTCGGAGTCGCGCCCTGCCTGGTCGTTGCCGTTGAGAGACTTGATGTCCTGCCGCACTTGCTCCGTGAAGGCCGTGATCTCCCAAGCTGGTGGTTCTGTGCATGAACACAGTTTCCTTTTGGCATAACTTGAACGTCAGGATGGGAGATAGAAAAAAAATCCCAATATACTTCACTATTTCCTTGATTTTTCCCTCTGTTGGCATCTGGATTGATCGGGTTTCCAGGAAAACTGATTGGTATCGGATTCTGGAATATCCAGAATTGTCCCTTTTCCTTATAAAAAAAAATTGCATGCATACGGAACTGAGGAAGGTATTGGCGGCTGTGCGGAAGGGCGGATGAATTGTTGACGCCGTAGCTGATGATAGCGGAACTTCTCCCCGAGCCCACTCTCCTCTTTGTCGGGTAGCCAAGGGAAACGCCTTCAGGGCAGCGACCCAGGTTGCTGACGATGGTGTCGGGCTGCACTGCCCGCACGCATCTGTGCGAGCTGTGCATGGCGGGCGCAACCACTGAATCGCTGAGGAAATCTCAATGCGGCGAGCTTCTTAAGCCGGGGCACCTACATCGATTTTCAAATCCTCTAACGGCGGCTGTGGTGAAGATGCAGCGGGGGAGGGAGTTGCATGAATTGCTGGAGGAGCATTGTGCCCTTCCTTTGCTATCTCCCCTGCTGGAAGTGGTGCAGGTGGCCGCATGTCGCCTGGCGATAGCGAAGTCGGCTGCTCAGCAAGGATTCCACTGACGACAACGACAGTGGGAGTGGAGGCTGCAACAACCTCGTATCCACCACGGCGATGCGTGCTTCAAGATCTTTGAGGTGACGAAACATGTCCTCAACAGTGCAAGGGCAGACAAGAAAAGAGAGACCTAGTCTTCTTCTTCCTTGCCTACCCTGTCTAGGACTCACGGGATCCTCTTATAGAGAGGTGCCCAACAAACTAGCCAACAACCTAAATAATCTGCTAAAGAACAACTAACTAACAAAACTCCTTGCTGTGTGACTGCTGAGTCGCTGGCCTGGCCCGCTCCGCTGAAATACCCAAGTTTTCTAGCATATATGTTTACTAAGCGAGACTTACTACACTTTTTCAGATGAAGCAAAAACTTGGAAGCTTGATGAGTTTGCTCAGTACAGAAGGCTTTTTCAGAGTCGACGATGATTCGATTGACTGGGTACTTCCCTTACCAATAACTGTATCACTGTTCTCGGATATCTAAAAATAACCATTCCATTGCTTTTCTAGGACAATAAATCATTTTCAGAATCAATTGACGAATTCAATGAAGTGGTTTTCTCTGGGAAGTGTGTTGACAGATGTCTTCTGATCCGAGGAATAATGGTACAGTTTGTTACTGTTATTCTCATGTCCTTAAATAAATCAATTGAATTGAGCTCATTTATGTCTAATGTCAGGATTATCAAAAAATAATGCAAATGAAGAACGTTGACTGGAAAGATGCGTTTAGAATGGTAAATCTCCTAAATGTTAGTGCATTTTTTTTTGGGGTGTGATCCCACCAGTGAAATCTGAGATATTCAATGATTCAATTGACAGGTTGTTAGAGATGCAAAATACTTGTGGAAGGGCTATCTTGAAGAGGTAAATAAAACTATATATATGTACTATATGATTGGTCTTATTGTGTTTGTTTACTTATTTCAACATTTCAGTTCTGGTTGGAGACAAGAAGTTATACACATGAGTACTATGAAATAGTATCGAAACCACTTCAAAAGGTTAGATACTTTAATATCCACACACTGCATTGGAGGTTTTCTTTTCAATTGTAAATTAAACTGCAACCATATTTGGTTTCAATCAAGGTAACCGTGCTTAAGCACATTTTTATTCATTTTTTATGAGATGTATCTTATCGTCATTAGCGTTACCTGGAAATTTCAGATGAAGAATGGCCTGTTCTGTTAATGTGGTTTTCTGTGCCTGGTTTATTTCAAAGTAGATACTAAACGATTTTGCATTAAGACTGTAGATAAATTGGAAAGTAGTTCAAAATCTTAGAAGTGTGTAACTATTTTCCAGCATCTGTGGATATATTTATTAATATCTTGAATTGTTGTTTCGTTAGTAGTATTGTCTTTTACTTTTGCTTGTGCTGCATTTCACTCTTTACTCTCTTTTGCTCCCCTCTTGTTTCTTCTTGTGGGTTTTATCTGTAGCCTCCCCCAACTTGCTTGGAAATAAAAGGCTTTGTTGCTGCTGTTTTGTTACACTATTTGTCGTACAGGCTGTCTCATCCATGATTACCACATAATCATTAGACAGTGGGTCTTTTTTCTTTTTCAGTTGTCTTGCAGTAATTCCACTATCCTTAATTTGTGTGTGCGTCCTCAATATTGTGATTGCAAGGCAACAACTTGTACAATGTTGCTAGAGTATTTTTGTGGTCCCTTGTGATGCTGTTGGTTAGCCTAAAATTGGAACTTTATCCTTTGTTCCTATGTAGATCAGCGCATCAATCTGTTAAAGGTTATCCTAGGCGTAGGGTTTCCCTCATGTACGTGCAGTTGACCCTTATTATAACTTTTTTCCTATCATTTGTGCAATCCAGTACAACACTCATATCTGCAACAGGTTCTCTGATCTGGCCACCA
This sequence comes from Eragrostis curvula, assembly GCA_007726485.1. Taxonomy (NCBI): domain Eukaryota; kingdom Viridiplantae; phylum Streptophyta; class Magnoliopsida; order Poales; family Poaceae; genus Eragrostis; species Eragrostis curvula. The sequence goes on along the minus strand of CM017440.1, from coordinate 28,067,216 downwards.
CCCATGTCTTGCTCTGATCCCAGGGGTAGCATAGTTTTATTTCATTCCTTGCCGTCTTCATGCAGCAGCGATCATTCTTGTTCTTCAGCTGCAAGTTGTTCCCAGCAGCAACGGCCAGATCAAGATCCAGAACTCCGCTTGTCTTGGAGGTCTAATAGCATAGACTTTTCTTCCTCAAGCAGTCAGTGGAATCCATCTGTCTCTGTTGTCTTCATGCAAGACCCTGTCTGCCTCTTCGACTTTACGCAGGTGTGAGCCAGGCTGCTGTTCGGGCTCGCGTGTCAGTTCCTGGCCACTGTACATCATCTGTTGGGCTATTCTATTCTGTTTGGCTTTGATCTGCCTCACCTGTTGCTGTTATAGCATTTGTCTCATGTTCCGCTGCATCCATCCAAGCAAGTGTCCATCGACTCCATTCATCCAAGTCATTTGTCAATGCCGCTGCCATTCACACTGCTTTGCCAAGGAATCCTGCCATGTTACTTCACCCTATTAGGAATTGCCGAGGTGGCATCCCTACCAAAATTCTAGTCAGACTTGGTAATAGTTAGGAAATCCCTTGTATGCCATGGGTAAAAACCTAATTCCCTGATGCCGCTGTCATACTGGTGGGCCCCACATGACACATCGATGGCAAATGAGGGATTAGAAATTTACCGATGGCATATAAGGGAATCCCCCAACAGTTAGCCCCTGTTTGGCAAAGGTGCCCAAACTTATGCTTGTTGATTTATCAGCTTCTTTGAAAAGCTGGTGAAAGGAAATTTTTATTCCTGCTTTCATGTTCATTCCTAGATGTTTGGCACCGCTTATGCTTATTTCCATGAAGAAGGTGAGAAACAATCTGTGCCAAAGAGGGCGTTAGTTATGGACCTTAGGGGGAAAGGACAAATAGGAATTTGGAATGGCTGCAATGTTCATTCATATCATTAGGTAAAGATTGTGGCGCAAGGAGAGGATGGTGATTGATGATAGTGAAGGGTGGCTGTTCGGCATGGCCAGCACCAAGTATTTTTCTGTATGCCAGTGAGGGCTTCTTGATCAAATATTATTGAAAATGACATCTGATTTTCATTTTTTTTTGAGACAAATGACACATCTGATACCATGTTGAGTCTTGATAACTGGCCAACCGCCTGTTCACAATGTTGTAATCCAGCCTATTAAACCTGCTCAGGCAGGAAAATCGCTCGCTAAAAATTCGAGTGTGCATGTTATTCTGTTGTGCTATAACCTCTTACATAACACTCGTGATAACACATATATTGGCTAGAGGGGACATGTTGGATTGCCAATTTCTGATAGACATGCACACTAATTCCCTGTTGCAAACCTCTAGCGATAGTAATTGGCTGCTAAAATTAGCTCTACAGGTTTGGAACACCTCCAGCTAATCTTTCGCTGATCCAACCTAGCTTATAGAAACTAATAGTTGGCTAGCTTCTTAGCTAAAGGTAGCACAGGGGGTGTTTGGGTTTACCTGAAACCTCAGGTTGAGTATTTCGGGTTTTCGAAATATCAGGTCTTCAGAATTCATCAGGGATTCGTTTGAAAAAACCACTACCCAGGGTACCCGAAAGTTTGGGTTCGTGTAAACCCGAATTACCCGATTAAAGGACAACTGAGAAAAAAACTCAAATGTACTTGTGGCTGGCGTCTTGTCGATGACACGCGGTGAGTTCAGGTAGCCATCGAGGACTGGAGTGGGGCACGGCATTTTGACTTGAGGGCAAGGGAGACTTGGCTGATTGCTGGCTGCGTGGGGCACTGGGCAGCGAGGCGCTAGCAAGAGGAGAACAACCACTGGGAAGTGTGCGACCCAAGAGCTAGGCATGGCGCGGGCTGGTGGACCGTGGCCACCAGGCGGAGCTCCGGGCACGACCACAGAGCTAGCTATGCTGCGTGCGGCAAGGGATGTTGACAGGATCGGGATGCAAGGATGCCGCCGAGTTAAGGAGCGAGGACTGGTAGGGTTAGCGTTTTGTGCGGCTGAAAGTAAATGGGCTGCTAATTACCTGGGCCTTCCGGGTAACTGATGTAGAAAACCGATTAAGTCCGGGAATCGGATTTCTTCGGGCTTTTTGGGTTTGGGATTTGGGTGTCGGGTTTTCTGCCTTGTGCTAGCTAGAGGTTTGGAACAGCTTCAGCTAGTAACCTATAGTTAGCCAGCTAATATTTGGCTATTTACTATTAGCTAGCTAACTTTCAGCTGTAGAGGCTTGGAACACCCCTTACCTTCTTTTGTGAAGAATACAAGACATGCCAAAATTGTGCCTTATGTTTTGGTTAAGAAACGACATTAAATGTGCAATATCTTTGTTATTTGCTTCACGTGGGGTAGTGTTGACTATATAAATGATAGTTGTAGTGTTCCTATCTTGACCCTTTTTTAACGCATGGATCTGCTTTAGTGTTTTTTAAAAAAAAAGAGATAGACACATTTTTCCAACTTAAGTGTTTTTTTTATTCTTATTTTTGGGGGGAACTAGAGGAGTTCTTTGGGCACCCATTGGATTCCAATTCCCACCCCTAGCAGACATGGTTACAAGTCGGAATTGAAATATGAGTCATTGGCTTGCCGGGAAAGTGTGATGGGGGGCATGAGAAGGATATGATGCAAAGGTTTAGAACAATGCAACCATGAAATTTAGAAGTGTAAAAGTTTAATTTCAGTAGACTTGAGTGTCCTTGTGGTGTGTCAGGAACCCTGTCTTGCTTTGCATTTCAATTTGACCCCCAAAAAGTACTGTATTTTTTTCTTTCATCATATTATTTCATTCGTCGCTAATGTTTTGACCATCCATGTTACCTTTCCATTTTTGGCGTGCAGGTGTACCTGCGTGAAGATGAAAATTGAATTGTGGCTGATAGATGCACTATTTGTTACCGTTTGCATCTAGTCTGGTAAACTACTTCATTAGCAAGTCCTGATTTAATCACATTCTGAGTAGGACATGGAATCGTGAAGACCGGTTCCAAACACAGCCTGGGGAACTAATATTATCAATCCTTCTGGGCAAACAATGCTAGCGATTTATGGAAAACGTAGTTTCCACAAACATTTCTAAATGAAACCCGTTGTATCTTCTAATCTTGGAAGAGGTCATTTGATAGTCCCTTTTTGAACTGTGTTCGTGTCAATGCCTCGTATTGTGTCTGTTTATACGTAATGATTTAGGACAACTGTCTCAGCTTAAGTGCCATATGCTAAGTATCGAAGATTATAGCGACAAATGTTCTTGCTGCAAGCCAAAGTAGCGGTCTGATGCTACTACGAGACATTTTGCACTTAATTTTTTTTAAAGGAAACAATTTGCACTTTGCTTGTTTGATTTGCAACATTGTACACTGCTTGTCTCAGCTCTGCAATACCTGGAATGAGGTTACTCTTTACTGTAGCTCTTTCTTTCCCATCCAGATTCCACCAATTTCTCTCACCAGCTTTTGGCCCGTGTGGTCTCAGGTGAGGGACCCGTCTGTACAATGTAATTTTAGTTTTAGTTTCAGCTCTTTGCTCGTGTGGTCTTGGGTGAGGGATCTGTCTGTACAGTAGTAATTTTAGCTTTAGTTCTATAGGAATAAATCAGAATCTCGGTTGATTGCTGAAGTTGTCACTGTGACAAAGCGGTATAATGTTTTCAACTTATTCAAATTTGAAAATTTGCATCTATCTGTTTTTTTTTCACTGGTTTACACTTTTTTTTTTTTGTGAAATCCGACAAACCGTTGGGGGTGCGGTTCCGAGTGGCTCAGTTGGCTTTGTAAACCTTGGGCATGATGCTAGGGCGGCATGCAAAGGAAACTCAGCCGCTGAGTTAGCTTGGTTTCTTAAGAATATTACTAAGGGTCTGCTTGGTTGCCGGCCGCGGGTCGCCACGCCACGGCCGGCTTCGCCACAGAGTGTGGCGGCCGAAATCGGCGCCACACTCGCCACAGCACAGTAGGCCAAGCAGTGAAGAGAACTGATGACGGCCGTACGAGTTAGGCAGAATCTAAGCACACACCTTTTCCTCTGTGGCTGCCAAATATTTGGCTTGGTAAACGGTGGCGTGCAACCAAGCACACCCTAAATGTATTCGCTCTAAATACTCATCAAAAAGAGGAAAACGGTAGAAGAAACAACTTGCTTTGTTCATGCTCGAGCAGACGACTCTGCTTTTGCTCGTCACGGTAACTGGAGCAGGAGTCCTATGCTTCTAGGGACAGAGGCTCTGCTCATTGCATGGAGACAGAGTACTCTGCTTTGGGGAACATAGGCTGCACTCTTCCTAAATTGTTTCTGGTTCTTGCTGATTTGACCCAAGATGCATTTGGGTAATAGTACATCTCCATTATTGAATATAGCTTTTTATGTAGGTTATTTTAATAGTCCCAGAATGATAAATATTTTTCTATGCTGATGTTAGTCGGATTCTTTTGGAATAATACCTGAAATCTGGTAAAGTAATTTCCATTAAGCACCCTGTTCAGCAGTAAATTCTGCTCTGATCCTACCTAGAAATCCACCAAATCAGGAAAAACGAGCAGTACTGCAATATTTGTGGGTCTTTCTATACAACTCAGTTCTTCTCTGTTTTGTTTAAAATAGGAAGTTCATTTTATTACTACTGTCAAGTATCTTTGTTGTTCACTTAATCCTGTGAACTAAATTTTGATCTGCTTTACTCCGCCAAACTATTTATACTGGTTCAGTTCACTCTCTTGTCAATTTTTCTTTTTTTGTTCCTCAAGTTACACATTGTGTTTGAATATAGGTTGAAACATATCGTATGTTAGAAAAAATGTTTAAAGAACTTTTTGATACTTTTTTGTATGTTGGAAGGAGTGGAATACAAATTTGACATTTGAGATAAAATAATTCATGAAAAATAATTATAAAGAAAATATCGAAGAATTTTTTGAGCATAGAGTACCATGTCATCTACCTTCCTACAAAACTTGAACTTCAAACATAATCCGTAAAAAAGAAACAAAAAAGAAAAGTTTTACTACGGGGTGAAATGAACAAGATAGTTCAAAGGTGTAATCCGTACCAAAATTTAGTTTAGGGTGTTAAGTGAACAACACATCTACTTGAGGGTTAGAATATTGCTTGCATTGCATGTGATTGTCGCCGAGCATCATACTGCTACATTTGGTTTAATAATCTCTTCACCCTTTTTTCGCCTATGAAACTTAATTTACATCCACTTGTGCAGTGTTCTTTCTGAAGTTCATTCCGCTGGTATCTATTTTTGAGCCATGGCGATCTTCCCCACAGACTGTGACAACGATCGGTTTCTTTAGGCTTTGTTTGTTTCCTCCTAAATTAAAATTTAGCCCTGTTACAAAAAAATCTTGCTATTTAAGAGTATTAAATAAAGTCTAATTATAATTTTTTTGACAGATAGGTGCTAATTTACGAGATGCATCTAATGAGCCTCATTAATCTATGTTTTGCTACAGTGATGCTACCGTAACCATTGTCTAATCACAGCTTAATTACCCTCATTAGATTCGTCTCGCGAATCAGCCCAGGTATTCTGCAATTAGTTTTGTAATTAGATTTTATTTAATACTTTTAAATAGTAAAATTCTCAGTCTTAAAATTTAATCCTAAGAACAGACCCTTAGTCATATACGCTTTAGAACAAGTATGATGTATGGTGCCGCCTCTTTCGATTGCTACTATGCCCAGTCCTTGAAAAAACATACTTTCCCAACATAACCCTCTTGAAAAATGAGATATGATGTATGGTTCCAACTTCCAACTATGTGTTTGTTTATCATAGACAACAATTAAATAGCTCGATCACCTTGAAGTGCAAGCTTCAAGGATAAAGGTATGCTGCACGGAGCGCATGAGTTTTTGTTCTAATAACTAACAAAAACAATAGACCGGATATCTTAGCCTACCCAGCTCTTCACGTTAAATGTTTAGCATTCATATTGCTATAGAAAATGGAATCAAACGTGTGGCATATGAGGCAAATAATTGTGTGTACTGTAGCCGTGTTGTGTGTCCACAGGCACGAGAGAATGACATGTGGACTAGACTTTCGTGGGCCTAGGCCTAGCTGAGCATGGACTTTCATATGCTGCACTAAGACGACAATCTGTCAACAGCGAGTGGGTCTATATATTCCACATGTCAAAAGAGTATCTGCTAGACTAATCCCAATGCAAAGGAGGGAGCATGAAACCCGTACACGGTCAGATGATACCTCGGAAGAAATTTGCAAGTTCGTACGATGCACATCTGATTTGGCAAGGGGCTAATAAGGCTGAGCTCTACCACCTCGGCATGGCGTGCCTGGGGACAGGGCTGAGGAAGAAAGACGTAGCGCGAGGATGCGCACGGTGGCAACTCGAGGCCAAGCTCGATGGCGAGCTCAGCTGGGCAGGGCAGCCACAAGGCGCGCCGGAGCAGCGGCGGGATACGCGCGGCCACCAGGTTGCGACGCACGGTGTGACCGCTACCAAGTTATACCGTGGGCACAAAATGAAACAGGAACCGATTACCAAAGATATATGAAGACGCATAAAAAGGAATAGGAAATGTACCATAAAAGATACGGACCCAAATACAAGTCATGAATTAGTCTTAATTAAAGTGTCGATTTGCCCGTCACCGCGAACTTTAAAGGTCATCTGACTTGGTAGCTTTTAACACACAGTAAATCTTGGTATGGTCTCGGACATTTGTTACACACAAAAAGCACGAACATACATTGTCTGGCACATGTCGGCAACTATAATTACTAATATAGGTGAGGCTACGGAGAAGAGCGGTCCTCTCTGATCATTCCTGTACCCTCATTTTGGAGAAAGTGGCCATGTAATCAGTTTCGCCTACATGAAAGTCAGAGCAACATTTTCTGAAATTCTTAATCTTTTCTGTCCGAAACAAGAACATGTCTGAAAGTAAAGGATTTCAAATCATACCACGCGTGACCGGGCTTTCCTGTATCCATCCCAATGCCCTTATTGCCTTTGCTAGCTTGATCATGTAGTCAGGCTTGGACTTTCGGACATACCTCTCCCTGGTAAACTTTGAAGTTCCAATGTCATCCTATCCGGGTTAGAAAAAAATAATTAGCCTATGTTGAGTAGATTTTATAACACGAAATAAAAATAAGAAGATAACAGATTATGGACACACACCAATGAAAATACTGATGGTAAACTGTTCAAATTTGGCGAAATGATATCTTGATAAAAAACTAGTATAACTGTATTACTTAAAAGTATTTATACGGCAGATCATCTCATCATTTCTGTCACTTTCTTTCTTTGCTACCGAATGGAGTAGTTTGCAAATAAACACAGGGAAAAAGTCTAGAATGACACAAGCAGCCAGGTAGATTAGGCGCGCTCACCTTGTTACCCTTAAACATGATGTATTCTTCATCAAAATGGGCAACAATCTTGTTCCTGAGAAATAGAAACGAGTGAAGCATGTTGTCATCCTTGATCGCTAGTTCCTGGTCATTATGGTCCTTAGGTGGGGAAAATTGTGTCATGAGTGGAAGAAGGCCAAGAGCTTTCTGCTTCATTAGTTTTTTTCCTCTCTCAGTTTTTGCGAAAGTGTCTCTTTTAGGATCCTTTATGTTCCGTTGATCATCCAGAAGCCAAAATACCTCCCTTATGAAGTGCATTTTGGTGTCTACATCCCATATACCTTGTTTCCAAAGCAGCTCATCATACCTGCACCATCAAGACGGCACAAGTGAGGAATAACGTACAGAAAATATGTTTCAGAATTTAAGTAGAGAGCATGACTTACGTTACTGTTTTTGTTCGCAAGAAAGAAATAAGTTCATCCAGCTCTGTACAGACTTGGTTATTGCCGCATAAGGTTTTGATGCAGCGTCCAACTTCCTTCCAGTGTGCTGCTGCCAAATCTCCACTTGTAGGTTCTATGTGCAGAATATGCATACATAACACAATAATGAAAAACTTGAATTGCAAAACACCACTTTTAAATTAATTAATGGATCTCCCAACGAAGGCAGAGCTAGTTCCTACTTTTGTTTATAGACTTTCTTTATAGACTTTTTTTTTATCTCTCTCAAGTGTTCGATTGATGGATCAAACTTTTGTTTTCTTAATACCATGGTCACTTGGCTTGTGTGGAACTTTGTAATAAGGAACAGCTACATGTATCTTTCGATACCGAGGCTGGGATATTAATCAATATATTCCCTTTTCTAAAAAAAAAAAAAAGTTCCTACTATTTTTGTTATATAATATAGGAAGCAACTGGGTATGTATTATTGTACTAATAACTTTACAGTAAGCCAGGCATAGCAGGTAAGACTGTTGGTGTACTGGACATATATGTAAAAATTGGCCACTGGATTTATCACTATAATTTATCTCAATGAGCGCTGTTTGGGTTTGACTGTTTGCTGCATCTATATAAGGTGAAAAACGACAGTTATTGATATGTGTATATTATTGAAACCTGAGCTATATAGCTGAGATTATTCTAATATCTGTGCAAAATGTTGATAAATAAATTCAATCTAGTTTGCCAGAAGCAAAAAAAAAAAACCCGAATTATTGATGATTTGGTGGATTTTTTTGTTTTGTTTTGTCTTGTACTATTTCACCTATAATTAGAAACTTCTGTATCTACAAAACAACCTGTAATATGGACATGGATGTAATCATATAATACTACTATTAGTTTCTTGCATTATCAGTTTAGAACGGTAGGCTATAGTCACCTTTAGGGCGGTTCTTTCTGTTTCTGGGAACATATTCACTTGAAAGACTCATTTTGAAATTTCCAAGGAGCACTTGATGCCCACTTCGTCAACCTGAGAAATATGTTCCTGGGTTCAAGCATCATGGGAAATAGTTCAATTTGATTATTGTTCGCGCTGGATGTAGCCTCTCCCTTGTAATTAGTGTTGACATAAGCTATTGCTGAGAAGATCTCCCTGTAAAATATGTGTGGTGGATTCACATCAAAGTTATTGCCAACAATACTAAACTTAATTGAGTGATAAAAGTATATTTACTCACCTGAACACTCTGAATCCTAATTCTGAAAAGCCATTCAGATTTGTGCCCTCCACATCGAACAACCAATCCGTCTCAAGGGAGCTAAGTGCAATGTCAAGAGGATTGACTGCAACATACGCCTTATTGTTGTCGCTAGGGTCCAGCCAAACGCCAATCGGTTCCAATATGTTTGGGTGTTCACACATTATCAGCGTGTTGTACATATTGAAGGCCTCATCGGTTTTCTTACTTATGGCAGAACATGGTCGTCCGTTGCACCGAGCTCTCCACATCGGACTATCCGGAATCTTGTCTTCAATGGTTAGCATGCATCCTTGTTGATCAACTATCACAATCTGCAAAGAAAGCCAAAGAAAACAACGCAATACATGTGTTACATTGGAAGAATGCATGTATTTATGCTAACTGTTTACAATCGGAATAAAAGCGTACTTACCGGAGCACTACCCAGATATGCATCATCCCCTGGACCCCTGAAATATATCCCAACAGTGCCATTGGTAAGAATATTATCTATAGATATATGCAATATAAAAAGGAAACCATTCTGTTGAAGACATGTATTAACGGAAAGTATGAGCAAAGAATGGTGCACATCTCAAGAAGATAAAATAAAGGTACCAAGTTCTTGAAAACTAATTGGGACAAGTACCCAAAATCAACCTGGATTTTAGTTGGCAAAACTCCAAGTGAACAGGAACCGCATGGTGTTTATTATTTATTTTTTACTAGTATTTCTTGAAGTTTATCATGGACAAATTCTAAGTGAATATGAACAGCTAGTCATGCCTAAATTACAAATGAGCAGTGGTGCTGCAGTATTCCTAACCAGTCAGTTTCCCAGGAAGTATAAGGCGACTAAAAAAATTAAATTCTTGTTACGTTTGTTCCCTTGTTAACGAAATGTACAGCCATATATTAGCTACAAGTCAACACAAAATTGTTGCTCGAATACTCTGCTGTTATTTAGCTAGCAAAACCATTGTCATAACACATGGTTTTAAATGTGACACCCTAAGGTAGATCAAGAACAATATTATGGAAATGATAATAGATGCCAAACTTGAGTACCTAAAAAATCATTGAAAGATTAGTTTAGTGCACACTTAGTGCTTTCACTGTTTCACACTCATATGACCCTGTATTATCTGAACATATGCTTTAATAAACAGAATAACTAACAAAGAGGGAAACATTCTAGTCTAAATAAAACTCTACCTACCTGAAACAGGCGTACAACTGCATAAGTAAAAACCACTACCTTTTTTGTTAAAGTTGAAGTTTTTGTTTGATCCCAAACAATCAACATGAAAATATCCCACATAAAGTTGAGTAGAGCTACTAGTAAGGTACGTTTGATATAACTTTTATCTTCAGATCGATTCGATTGTTCAATGAGGAATGGAAATGAGAAAATACTTTACATCCTATTAACGTTAGGAAGACTAGGCTAAATCTTTACTGTTTGCAATGCATTATGCATTTCCACCCAACCATTTGAGTTTATCCTTCAAGTCATCCGGCTCAAAATTGAAATACTAATACAATATTCCTGAACTACATATATGCTCCGTTTCTTGGTGGTAACTTCGAAGTGACTTGATGTCAAACAACAAAACCTAAATGAAATCTTGTTATGAGCGAGGGTAAACCAAAAAAAATCTCTCCTGAAGAACACACTGTTGCTTTGGGGGCAACTTCCAGGTGACTTGAATTCAAACAAAAATGCCCTGATGCAAATCTTTTAGAGAGAGGTGATAAACAAACAAACTCTCATTGCGAATGCAAAAGCATAACCGTAAGGTTCTTTAGAAACCAACAATTTCAGCTCCGGACGAACAATGAAAACAAATAATGTTCTGATAACTGCGAAAGCAACTGACCCTGAAGTGTACCCTGAAGCCAATTCCTTCCCCGACCTGCGAGAGCGGTCCCCCATGGCAGTCGAAGCTTCTGCGTCGAGCTACGAAGTAAAGACAAAAGCAGGGTGTTTCGTTGAGCTTCCGTTCAAGGAAATTGTGGTTGGTTACTTGCCGGAAGAACCTTCTACGATTGTACTACCGTGATAATTTATGCATCTCATCAAGCATGGATATTTGGCAATGGACAGTCATGCATAACCCATCGTTGGTACGTATCACGACACATGTCGTGAATCTGTCTACAGTACTGCAAATTTACTCAACACACCTTTTTCGCATGGGGTGTTTAGAATCTTTCTGCTTATAGTGGATCACTGATATTTTCTCTTGCGGAATTCTGCAGAACGGTGTAAATGGCAAGGATACAATTTTGGAAAAGTTTGTCCGCGTATGGCATGGACAATATGCACTTGCAAAAGAAATTTCCTTCAAAATGCAACCATATCAGCTTACAAACAAATTCAGGCACTTGTAAAGAAGTAGAGCGAGCAAATCTCAGCTAGTTAGGTTTTTGGTGGTGGAACCAATCCACTCGTTGTCAAGTCCATACTTGGCACGGGTGTTGCACATTTACGGTTAATTTTTTTTCAGTGAGAGGCAACATTCCTGTCGAGAATATCAAAATCAGCTGGTCTAGTCTTTCGAAGACGCCCGTAAAGATAAGGGTTGCGTGCGTATGTTCATATATATGTGTTTAAAAAATAAATAAATAAAAAGGCTAAATGTGTGTACAAGAGTCGACATTGATCATTAGGATTGAGGTGGGTAGTAAAGGGGTTGGCAAACCCGAAGACGATGAGGGGTGGCTAAGGCCGTAAACAAGCCGAGCTCGAGCGAGCCTGTCGTCTCAAGCTCAAGCTCGATAGGAACTCGAGCGAGCCTGAGTCTGGTCGAGCCTGTAGGCAGGCTTGAATTCGGCTCGGCACAAGCTCGCCAAAGCTTGAGCTCGATTCGACTGAGCTCGTTAACTGCATACGAATAGTTTATTGCCCATCTTGCGCAACGTCGTTTCCCGTCAACAGCCGCCCGGCGCGCTGTTGCCCGTCGTCGATTGCTCCCAGTCCCGTGCGCCGCCGTCGCCTATCCAATGCTATCCTATTCGCCGTCATCTTCCACCCGACTGTCGCATTGCTGTTTGCCGACCACCGCCCGCCCGGCACTCATCACGAACAGGCTGCCGCCAATTGCCGCTTGATGCGAGGCGGACGAAAGGGAGATGCGCGCAGACGAGAGAAGGATTCAGGAATAAATTGGATTCAAAAGTGCGAGTTGAGGAATCAATGGTGATTGAAGAGGGAACAGCGGTGCATGATGCAGAGCCTTGTTGCGTTCATGGGCTTCAGCCGGCTGGCTGTTTGCTTGTTTGGGCCTTTGGGCTTTTGAGTAACTGAGAGTCTGAGACAGAAGGCCACAGTGGGCTAGGCTTTCAACGAGCCGTAACGAGCTACTCGAGCTCGAGCTCGTCAGGCTCGCAAGCTTTGGCCCAGGCTCAAGCTTGGCTCGTTTAGCTATCGAACCAAACTCCAATCTAGCCTTTAACAAGCCGAGCACGAGCAGCTTGTTCAGCCCGAGTTTTTTTTACAGGCTTATTAGGGGTGGCTCTTAGTAAGACTGTCCACATTTCCACAATGGTTTCGATTGTAAAAAACGAAATTGTGAGCTTCACAAATGCCATGCTGAGAAAATCCTGAAGCCAACAGCGGTTTGCATCGATGCCCAATAATATGTGGGCCCGTTTTGTTCAGAGCACCTTTTGTTCTCATCCGTTTCCATCAGGCGAGATCGTGTCCTCAAAAAAAAAAAAAAAAAATCAGGCGAGTTCGTGGCTTCCTTCCCTGCAAAGACTGCAGAAGAAACTTCCTTCCAAATTGATCTCTCCTGCTCCAATAATCAAGGTACTCGATGAGAATTCCTCCCAAATCCTTACAAATAGCCTTCACGCGCAGCTGCGGGCAAATACGGAAACGGCCATTCTTCTGCGGCAGCAGACCCACGAGTGATCATCTTCTCTTGATGGCAAAGATCGATTTGGGATGAAATTAAGGGGAGGAATACCTCCTGCGTGCGCCCGCAGCGGTCCTTTGGTTACATCTCCACCACCTGCCACTCCAACTTCCTCTGCTGCCCACATGCCACTGCGACCTGGGGACCCCAGAGGAGGAGGTGGTGAACCCAGTTCGACTGGCGGGAAGCTACCGGCCGGGATGCTTCGTGTATGCACGAGGCGGCGAGGAACCGAACGGCAACGTGACTCAGCCTAGCGTATACATTATTTTATTTTTCAGCATCGACGCAAGAAGATGATCCGGAAGCTGACTTTTTCATCTCAGCATCGGTAGCTGCGGTGGATTGCATCGGTGCTGAAACATGAGAGAGTGTTTTAGCACCGGTTTTGCTCTCTAGCTACTGTGGGTAGATTAGCCTGCAGGGTGAGGTGGACGCCATCCCAGCAAGCTCATATACTGCTCACGCATGTGCTCGTTGTTCTGTTTTTTGATAATGAAAAAAAAATGTTTCCAAAGCCCACGGTTACCAAGCATTATTACAACTTTTAGATTTTAAAAAAAGAGACACGCCTCCAAGTTCCAAAAGAATAAAAAAGGATGGCAAAAGCTAGATGAAGCCTGTGATGCAACATCAAACATCCGTGACATAACAGCTGTTGGAGTCCACTGCCAATGAGCTACGAACATGACCAAAAGACCAACCCTGAAAGTGAGGAAAATCTCCAAGACGACACCTGGAAGGAGGATGTGTTGTTCAGGGCCCGTTTGTTTCAGCTCCACCAGCGGCTCCGCGTAGATTGCCACCAAACGAGGTGCTCCTTCACCGGCTCCTCCGGAAAAACCGGAAGGAGCCGCACCCCAAATCCTCCCGAAGCGGGGAGCCGCAGAAAGGCAGCTTCACCAGCTCCCTCCCCCGTCCCCACACTCCCTTCTCCAAAGTGCCCTTGCGCATCAACCCGCAGAGCTCAACCTGCTGCCGCTTTTCTTCCATGTCGCTATTACTAATTCCAAATTTCCAATGGCAACAACCCAAATTAATTGCTTAAATAGAATAAAGATGGTTTGAGGATTCGATTACACCACTCCTTGGCCACCATCTTCACCTCTTCCCATCTCGATTTGAGCTCTCCGAGCTCGTCCATGGCGGAAGAGAACAGAGGAGCCCGCCGCTGCTGCCGCTGTTTCTAGGATTCGATCCTCCCGTGCTCTCTATTGGGCCAGCGTAATGTGTCAAGATGCAGCCCATCTGCCCATGTACGTTTTTTTTTTTTGCAAGGGAGCCCACGCACACTTTAATCAGTCTTTTTTTTTTCCTATTGTCAGAAACCATTACTTATTGGTTAAAACATAATGTCTTATTTTAATATTTTTAATGGCATATTAACATCAAAAAGTTCATACCCGCATGATTTATTTTCATAGGTTCAATAACCAAGACTTTATTATTTTACATGCTGCTAATTATGAGGTTAAGCTCTAATTCCTTTTTTATTTATTTTTATTCTCATGTTAAGTCACATAAAGATCAATATAAAATAAGGAATAAATGTATACTATGAAGCCATATGTCCAGGGGCAGTTTGGACAATTTGCTTTTTTATCCATGAAGCTGCAGAAGAAGCCAATGAAGAAGCTGCAGGAGAAGCTGTTCTACCAAACGTTTTCAGACACAGCCATAGCCAGAGTCGGCACAGCTGTTTTCCAGAGAAGCCACAGCCACAGCCGGAGCCCAAACAAACAGGCCCTCAAACACCACCGACGTCCATCCAAATTCTTGGATTTACGTTCTCGCACGATGTTTGACAAAGTTGTTTGTGACATCCGGTCCATTGAGATTAGTTCTATGGTGGCTCATGTGCAATAGTGTGTATGAGGAAGTGAGAATTTAGTCCCACTTCTTAGTCTAGTGGGGGAAATGCTAACATATAAACCTAGATAGGCCAACACCATCGTCTTGGGTTAACCTTTTTATGCGAAGTGAGAAAGAAAGCGTAAAAAATTGGTGGGAAAGAGTGGGGGTCCACACAACGTCAGCCGGTTGGACCCTAGGATGTTACAAATGGAATGGTATTAGAGCCGACCATTGCGGTTACATGCGCGCATGAGCCAGGGGTGCAGACATATGACACATGGCACATGTGGGCCTGTTTAGTGGGACACGACATGTCATATGTGCTGACAACGCATGGACTAGGGGTGCAGACATATGCCGCATGGCGCGTGGGTCCCGTGAGTGAGACACGACGTGGCATATGGACTGACACTGGACACAGACTTGTGTCAAGAGGGGAGCTTTCCTGGTCCTTTTCCCACTAGGATATGTTGCGTCGATTTCGACGAGGACGTCAGATCCTTTGAGGGGTGGGGGGGTGTTTGTGGCATCCGGTCCATTGAGATTAGGCCCATGATGGTCCATGTACAATAGGTTCATGAGAATGTGCAAATTTAGTTTCACCTTGCTAGTCTAGTGAGAGAATGCCAACATATAAGTTTAGGTTGTCCAACACCATCACCTTTTAGTTAATTTTTTTACGCGAAGCGAGAACGAAAACATAAAAAATTAATATAAAAGAGTAAAGTCAGTACAGCGTGTGAGCGGGTCCAGTCAAATTGGACCCTAGGATATTACATTCTTGATTCACATACACGATGGCAATGAATCCACACTATGGTGCCACCATCACTGCCTTCTCCAGCTTCAGCCATCGACGACAAAGTAGCCGCAGCCTTGACCTTGGCAAGGACGAGGAGGTCCCCACGGCAACGACGGAGAACGACGATTGATGTCTCGTGCACGGTGCACCATGGCGCTGCCGCTGATGCACCTTGTCCCGCGAGCCCACCGTGCGGCTGCAAATGGCTATTGGAAGCATGTGCGCCATGCCACACAACCACCACGCACGACCTTGCTTCACCAGAACGCACCACCAAGCTGGTTTTATTCTATTGCCTATACGACGAGATCGTGATGCACTCGTCCAAGTGAAACTTCGCTTCCGCTGATGGGACCACAACGAGCGCAGCAGAGGCGCCCCTGCTTGCAGGCGACGGACCACGAATAGGTCGTGATCCATCGGTGACGTATCGCTGCAAGTCTTCATCGCGCAGGCATGCGAGAACTGCATGGATATCGGTGTTGAAGATCCTCGAGATTCACCAGGCGAATAGGAGAAAGAGGGATACTAGTTCGCCTAGCTCCTGTAGCACGCTAGCATGTCTGAATCTCACACAACCACACCACTCCATATGAGCCCGTCCAAAGCTATTTGATACTAGCTAGGATCCTCTTGTTTCTGACGCACAGAGTATCGCAACTTAAGGCGCGTTCGACGTTTTAGAGGCTAAAATTTAGAGGGGTCTAAACAAAAAGAATTTTATCTTAAATAAATTTTAATTACAAAACTAACTGCAGAACCCCCCTCTAAATCGCGAGATGAATTTAACGAGAGTAGCTAAGCCGTGATTAGACGATATTTACTGTAGCATTACTGTAGCAAAACATAGATGAATTAGGCTCATTAGATTTGTCTCGTAAAGATGTACCCATCTGTAAAAAGGTTTTGTCATTAAACTTTATTTAATACTCCTAAATAATAAGATTCTCTTTAGAGGTAAATTTTAGAGGCTCTAAAACAGGGCACCGAACGCGCCCTTAGCTGGCGCTATCCAATACCTTAACTACTCATCTTGACATTTCCTTCGCACGTGAGGTGTTGTGCACCTGGACACCAAGAAATATTGACATAAATGCTTAATTCTATTCTTGAAACGATACGCACTGTTGTATATTTGGTTGTTTGCTGTGTAGTTATCTCATGACATCAGTCTGCTATGATCTCTTGCATGTAACTCTCCTGTATATATGTGAACAGAATGGCGCATTCTGCAAACCCACATCTTGTTTACCATGACTATGATGGTGATGGGTTAGAACAGAGAGGCGTGTTAAGATAGGTCATCTAAGTCACAAGAGTGCCGAGGCTCCAATGTATCCACCCATCACTCCTTCAACTATTTTGCTCAGTCCTTAAAAAATGTATACACATGACATTTCTTTACTCTTATTATTTAGCTTATGAGTCCACTCCCGTGGGACGTGCGTCGCGGCCCTCTTACAGTAAAAGAATCGGCGCCGACAGGTGGGCCCGCCTTCTCTCACGCCTCGCCTCGCCTCCCCTCCCCTCCCCTCTCCTCCCCAACCGGCCAACCCTCGCCGAAGTGCGCCGTCGCCCGCGCCTGCCCCCACCTCCACGCCTCCCCGAGCCACGCGCGTCGTCGATTCGAGGGGACTCCGCCTCCCTCGCGCACCCGCTCCTCCACTCCCGCTTCCGCCTCGCCACGCATCCCCTCCCCCCGCGCCTACGCCGCCGCGCAATGTCCGACACGGTCCGCAGCTCCCTCATCGACCCGGTCGGCGGCGCGCGGAGGCGGAGCAGCTGCCGCGGGTGCACATGTCCCACGTCGACCTCCAGTGGGCGCACGTGCTTGCCGAGGGGTGGGCGAGCCCGCTCTGCGGGTTCATGCGCGAGGACGAGTGCTTGCAGAGCCTCCACTTCAACTGCATCCGCCTCCCAGACGGCGGCGGCCTCTTCAACATGTCCCTCCCCATCATGCTCGGACGCCGGCAATGAGCAGATCGGGGACAAGCCCGACGTCGCATTGTAAGGGCCCGACGGCGGCATCGTCGCCATGGGGGAGGATGGAACCGGCGGCGGCGGAGATCCAGATGGTTGGGGTCATGCTTAGGCGGGTGGCAGGGTGAGCAACCAGGCGGGCTCGTCGCGGATCTGGTGGGGCGAGCGACCAGGCGGGCTCGCCGTGGATGGCAATTAGTAGGCGGGCACGCTGGGCGAGTTCGGCGTCGATGACGAGCTGATGCTCAGTTCGGACCTTGAAATCCAATCCAGGTACTCCTCCGTAATCGCTGGTTCCCAAGACTTGTTGCGTTCTATGGGATTAAGACAATTTCTGATTACCTTTTGGGGATCCATTTTTAAGATTCACCTCCAAAATCATTGATAACAACCCTGTACATGCCTAACAACGAAACTGAAAGACGTATGAATGCAATTTTTGGTGGTATTTTAATTGGAGAACAGACCACCCCTGAAAATTATCCATGCTTAACGGAGAAGCAATGCCCTTTCTTCATTGTGCATTTTAAAGCCAGTGGTACAAGTAATATGCCACAAACTGGATCCATTTTTTTTTTCTAAGTCCAAGCTAGAAGCCTGCAAGTTACATTTGGTTGCATCAGTAAAGTTTGGTCTCAAACTCAAGATATGCTTGGATTACATATACATAGCCTTAGTGTTCCACAATGCTCATTTTGGTCCTACTATGGCAACGAACGCTCTATAGCAACACTGCTCATTTAGTGTTATATTGCTTTGTGCCTGCCTTTGCCTCTGGGTTGCTGATTGCAATTCTTAACGTCTTCTGTAAGTTTTGGTTTTCTGATGACGATTTCATAACCCAACGATGATTTCATGGGAATTCTTGTTTAAAGGATTCTCCTGAAATGAGAGTTGGCTTTGCACGCATCAGGGGAACGCAGTAGGCATTGTTTATTTGAGTGATAAATGAATTATATCTCCACTCAAGCATCTTTATCTGAATTCAATTATCAAAATTTTGTCGAATCATCTTAAGGTATTCTGTCTGTTCTTTTAAATGAGAAGGGTGAGGAGTATTACCAAGTGATTGCTCAAATTCGCATCTAATGTGGAATGGTTTGTAAAATTTCCATTTGGTGGAAACACCCACGCACAACCAACTTGGTTAAAAGATTAAATTAGGCTCATCATATATTTTTGGCTTTACTAAAGCATCAAGGTGTACATACCAGTCACAAGGGCAGATTCTATTGAAAATTCATTAGTGCACTGATACTTCACCACACATGGGTAAAATTGGTCAGCACCCACTAGGAGGGTGGAGCCCACGAAATGACACAAGTAGAACTGCCCCTTGTACAAGCGGTTTGTGTCATTCTCAATTTTTTCCTCAGCTTTAGGACGAATCATGTCTGACAGAGAACCCATTTCTCTTTGTGGTACATCCAGGAATAGCTTTCTCATTGGAAAGCTTGTAACCCATGAAATAAAAATCACTGCTAAGATGTGCATGGTGTCACAGTTGGTTGTTACAAAACAGTGTCAATGTTACTCTTTTCCTATACTTCATGACATTTTCTTCTTTTCGATCTCAGTATCCTTCGTTTTTAACTAATCTTCTCTTTTGCATCTTGCGACAGGACATTCAGTTTGGCTCTCAGGAAAGCATCGGCAGCTGGCTGGATCGCATTTAGGTTGATGCAGGGTCTAAATTATTGTCTCGAACTGCTGGATGAAAAGACCATCTTTTTTATCAGAGTATGGTAATCGGTGGGAAGTATTTTGGAGCTGGCTGGATCACATTTAGAATGTAGTGTCTGAATTATTGTTAGTGTCTGAATTATCTTATTGTTGCCTACTAATGAAATAAGTTCTGAATATGGCTTCAGATAAGCATATTAATTCTCTTTATGTGTTGTCCAACTTTGCATGATTATTATAAAATTGGCATGTGCATGGCTAAATCATAATTTATTTGTTTGATGCAAAAAGTTTTGGGAAGCTTTTAGTTCTCTTTTCTTTAGTTGAGTAAACAGGACAGGACTGCTTCGGTAGCAACCTGACTGAAGTCAGAACTATATACATCTATAAATGTTCTTGTTGCATTGTTTTTCTTTAGTGTTTTTATGGCTTGGTCACCTTTAGGGTGGGAGAAACCTAACAGTACATGCACAATGCATGTGTAATTATCTTCTGCGGCTACATTGGCACAACACTGACATTTTAAGTAATGGTTTACACTAATGTGTTGTTTGCAATTTGCAGGCTGGAACCTGGGAGGAAAAGAACCTGAACTCACGGGCTAATGGTAGGATAAAGGTACTGTTATTTATTGGCCTATAGTGGACAACAATGATGTTTCCACTCGTGACGATTATTCTGATATTCGCTTATCTGTACTATAGGATTTGCTGGGTTCCTTAGATTCATTGGAATTCCCGACAGGGAAAGCATCAATATATGAAGTGTCCAAATGCTCAGGCAATGTAAGTATTATCTTTGACAGAACCATTCAATTCCATGAATCAATTACTACTTTCTGCTGCAAGGAAATTTCCCTCAAGTTAATTGTCTCGGTCTTTGTGAGTTGTCAATCCACGATTTATCACTTAAGCATGTCAACAATTTTTACCCCGATGTTTCTCCATCAAAACACAACTATTTTACAATATGCTGATTCCTGTCAATTTCTGTAAGCATTCCAACCCTCTCTGATCTCTGAATTGCAAGTGTACAGTTAGTTTACTATTAGGCGTCACTAAAGTTAAACTTGAAGATTGATGATAATGCGTTAATTGTCTTCCTTCAAAATTTTAGTTACTTGAACAATCTTGTACTTAACTCCTATTGGGCCCTGTGCTAGATTTGGCTAAATAAATGTGACAACACAATATGATTACATAGAACTGTGCCTTATACTTGCTATTAGAAATTTTGTCATGTAAATCTCAATGTCGGCTCCAGGACCGGGGCCACCCAAATAGCTACAAGAGACCTAATGCTTGAAGCCTTCCTCGGCCTTTTATTTATTTCTTCTTTAATTGCTGACTGCATAAGGAACAATTGTTATTAGACAACTCGTGGAATATTGAAAATCCATTTTGATAATTTACTAATAACAACTAACAATTACTTAACTGTTACAATATGATATCGTGCAAAGTTAACAATATTCCATCTGATTCACTTGACGGCCATAGCTGCTTTGTATTACAGTATTGTAGCTCGTGTTAATGCTTATTAGGTGAATGGTTAATGAAAGAAGAAAACAAGCAGTTCAAAGGTCATCTAGACATTCCTGAGATCTTTGGTGAGCTTTGGGTGCTCCGTTTCCTCGGATACATCAACGTACGTCGGTGAGAACAGCAGTAGCCAACTCGAGCAAACCGGGGCGGCTCCAGAGGCCAGGCCGACGAAGACGGACGAGAGGACCAGCTAGCGCTAGGGAGGGGGATGCCGGACCGCAGAGAAAGAAGGCAGAACAGAAGCGGACCCTGTGGATCCTCTTCTTCCCAAGTGCTTCTTATCTAGCAAGAGTCAGCAGTGTAGGAAACAATATTAGCTAGCATTGCTTTCTCGGCTTTTAGTCATTTATGAATGACCATCGGTGTTATGAGTAAGAATGTAAAAACTCAAGGTGCGTGTGGTTTCCTAACGTCGTCGTGTTTCATCACATGTTCTTAGATGGCTGAGACTGTATGCGCAAATGTTACTCATCCTTTATTCTTTGTACACAAATATATTTCCATAATAAACATCACATATTACTAGATAATTTAATTGTGGAATTTTTTTTTGCGATCAGCCCGTGGCAACGCACGGGCACTTTTGCTAGTAATTTGATATTTAGATATCAGGCTGCATAAAGATGAGGATGTCAAAAGGCAGTTCCTTCCGAGAACCAGAAGATTAGAGACATGTACAATCCCAGCCTATTCTCTCAGCAGCTCCAGATCTCCTGCACGGCATCAGCCGGTTGGGCAAACCCCTGCATTAGGAGGGCGAGCGCAATGGCCCTGTACGCCTGCTGTGTGAGGTGGATTCCATCCCAGCTCACACGGCGCGCCGGGTTCGCGCAGGCACTGGTGCCCGGTGCACCGCACATGAGGTTTATGTTGAAGTTATAGGATCCACCCGCCCCACAGCAAGCTTGAAGAAGTGAACCCCCATCAAACCCTGTGATGATCCGTGACAATAAGTGTTAAATTATAATAATTATAGACATAATATCTGGTATCAAGGTTTTATTTTCCAACAGTTGACCGGTTAGTACCTAGGATCGAGGCATGGTCAAGGAGGTGCATGAAGGCGCCATAGTAGTCAGCATAGATGATGTTGATGTCAGTGTTGACCTTCCTCAGGCCTTCGATGGCTGCCTGTAGCTGCTCGTTGTGGTACTGGGCGAAAGAGTTGTAGCTCTTGAGGCAGCCCCTCTCGTCATGGTCGTTGGAGCCAAACACGGAGAAGAGGGATAGGTAGCTTGGCGAACATCCGATCGGAAAGTTCCCCGGGATGATAATCTGGGTCGCTCCTAACTCGATCAGTTCCTGCAGATCAATTAATTAGTTACATGGTTGATTAATCGACACGTGACGTTATTGCTGGCACAATTAATAAATCCTAGAATGCTGAGTCTGCTCAACAAACTTTGATGGAAGTGTCTGGGAAGTCTGGAACCTCGCGGGTCGATTTGAATTTGGGGATCAAAGTGGATGGATCTGGTGATATCGTCCTACCAACATTCCAAGCTTGTGAGAAAGCAAGATGCCGATCTCAGACTCTCGGTGTTTCTAAAATACCGGCAGTCACCAAGATTTATACTAACAGAAGAGAAAGATTTGCCCCAAAACAGTAATAAGATCTATGCATATTTAGACTTAGAAGAGAAAAAGAAATGGCACGTGTGGCAACAAGAAAACGTTGAAGCATGCTCCACATATAAGTGAACTATTTTAACTTTATAAAATGAACTAGAATTGACTATCTTAGTGTACTCTGAAAACAAGAAGTCCAGTTGTTAGCTTCAACGGACAAAAGTGGACCCAAAGTCACTGAGAAACCGTAGCCTTGTGCTAATGTCAGTTACGGACCAAATCGTTCCCAGAAATAACGCAAGAATTTCGTACGACACAGAATGACTCCTGCATCGTTCCTATGAAAGTTGGTCCTCCACAAGCAGAGTTAAGCTGATTGCACCTACCTTGGTGACGTCCACGATGGCGTTGATAACCTGCGGCACGTAGGCCTTCATGCTCTCGACGGACCTCATCCCCTGGAAGAACGCGTAGTTGTAGTCGTTCCCGCCGATCTCTCCCACCAAGAACAGCGCGTTGGCGAGCTTCTTCGCGCAATCTGCAGCTCGAGTTAATTCGAATGTTCAGTCATGCATGTCACTCACTGCATGCCATATGGATTTCTCGTCAATATGGTGTGCGTACGTACCTTCTGGTGAGGAGCAGGTGGCGTTGAGGTAGGACTTGAACCACTCGAGCTGCGAGCTGAGCGGCACGCTCGCCGGCGGCGCCATGACGCCGCTCTGCAGCAGCGCCACCCGGTCCAGCGCCGTCGCGCCGGCCACCGCGAAGTTGACGCCTCTCGAGAAGTCGGCGCCCTTGTCCAGGTACGGGCTCACCAGCGGCAGGTTCAGCCCCATGGCTGCATCAACGAACAACAACACGATCGATCAGCCGGAACAGTGCAAATAGTTGGGAGACATTTCATTCTTGTAACATATAATTCGTTCGTGTCGAATGGAGATTTATATATGTTTGTTTCGTACCGAAGTAGTCGACGATGAGAAGGCCATCGGAGCAGCGGCCGGTGGGTTTCCGGAGGGACTGGCCGTATGGGTAGCTGCCGATGTTGGCGAAGAACCCCGCGGCGCCTTCCCGGAGGAGGTTGCCCGTGTCGGCGATCGAGTCGCCGAAACTGTAGATTGCGTCGACGGAGCACTCGCCCGCCGCGGTGGGCTGCACGAGCACCCCTAGCAGCAGCAAGCAACTCATCGACAGCACTGCGCAAGAGAGCTTGGCATGGGGGGTTGCCAACACCATGGCCGTCGCCTACCGGAGCTAGCTAGCACCCTTTGCAGACTACACGCGCGGTACGGTCGACAGGATGTGTTTGAGAGGGTCGGGCGCAGTTATACTGTCAGCTGAGTGACTGAGTCGACATCCCGATGCAAGGATTGACCAGGGATTGATTTAGTTGGGAAAATGTTGCGGATAGTGGTTACGTGCACTGCTTTGTTTGCTGGCTTCACTTCGGAAATGTGGTTGGGCAGATCACCTGGCCTGACGGATGGGGCCAGGAGAGATCTTGTTGGTGGGCATTTGGTCAACCTAACTAACTACCCACTGATGTCTGATGACATGGAAAAAATTGTCTATTTTTTTTTCCTAGCTCCATGTACATGATTCTAATACTCCCTCCGTTCGTTTTTTAGGGGTGCATTTGGGCCTGGCACAAAGACCAAGTGGTTTGTTAATTGCCGCAACAAACTATGTAATCATCTAAATTCCCGGCCACGCATTAATCAGGGAGCTGCGAAGTTTCGGGTGCTTGGGGATGTCCCTATCGGGGCTCTGCACGTCAGCGAGACAATCTGCATGCGCCTTGCTGGATTGGCTACGGAAGCTAAACCGCCGAAACAGACTGCATGCATGAATGTTTTCCTTGCGCGCGCTCCTTTCTTTTCTGTTGGCGCTAATATTGTTTGCATGGGATCGAAAATTCCATGCCGTGCCCTCGATCGAAAATTCGCTGCCGCGCCCTCGATCAAAATTTGCCGCCGCGCCCTCGATCCAATTTTTGCCACCGTGCCCTCGATTTAGTTTTGGCTGTGCAACATATAAAATGAAAATTTGTCGCCTCTACTTGAGATGAAATTGACATACGGAAAATTGCCTCCTCATTTTGCCGCCTCTTTTTTCAGACGAAAATCAAATTGAATCCAAGTCTATATAAGGTTCGATCCAGAAGCCATCAAAGCTGTTGATTTGAAACAATCTTGCGCGCAGGCTTATGGATCGAGTAGGAGATGCGAGTTCCTGCGATAGAATAAAAAGAAGACGCGAGCCGGTCGTCTAGATTAAGCGGAAGCCGCGTGATCAAACCAACAGCCACGTAATTAAGACGATGCAAACCAACAGTCACGTCGGGGAGAGTCCGAGGAACCACAACCAAATACACCCATCATACCGGAATTTTTTGGCTGGGCCAAATGCACCCCTAAAAAACGAACGGAGGGAGTATTGTTGAAGTACTACTCCGTATAAATATTAAAACAGTTAGTACGTGTTGTCTTCGAGGCACCATAATATTCGTTAAACAAGAAAATCTGATCAGAGGAGAAATGGCGTGGCGCCTTTAGCACCCATGCTATGCAGCTCGTTACCTTCTCGTTACTGTTTGACATTTTCTCAGGAAAACCTTTTAAGTGTGAACGGGCATGACAATACCAGTTCTGAAACATTGTGTTCATAAGAGAAAATGTTTAAATAACTTTCATACCCCAAGATGAGGCGTAACAAGCCCCATAAATGTCGTGTCACGCACAAGGTTTGCATTACCGCGGTAAACCGGACCGGTTTTCCATTTCAAATTTCAAAACAAATTAAAAATTTGAAAACTTTTGAAACAAAAAATATGCAAAAAAACTAGATCGAATTTGCAGTCCAACGGTGGAAACCATTCACGTAGATTCGATGTTTTGTGTGGCAAAAAAATCAAGAAATTTCTGGGTAGAACAAGGAAGAAAAAAAAAGAAAAAACTCTTTTTTGTGAACCAGCAACCTTTCTCGATTTTTTTGACAGACTAAACGATCGAATCTACGTGTTCTGTTTCCACCATTGGGCTGCAATTTGCATCTAGTTCCTTTTTACATATATTTTGTTTCATTTTTTTTTTGAAATTTTCAATATTGTTTGCATTTTTTTTCATTTTCCCTCCCTAAACGGTTTACCAATATTCTTGTCCAGTTTACGGAAATTTCGTCCTGTTTACCAGAAATTTTGACTTTTTTTTTTTTCAATTCTTGTCATTTGGATTTATGTCCGGTTTTCAACCGGTTTTTCCAGTAACCGGACATCTCGGTCCGGCCCGATTTTTTCGGTCGAAACGGGATTGCAAACCTTGGTCACGCCTATATTGGCGTGTTCCTCACCTAAGGCACTTCGAAGTTTTTTTAAGCCTATTGCAAATATTGGTTTACTTCATTGTGATTTCCAAAATATTTTATCTTAATACTCAGACGGATAACTAAAAATCGACAGCAGCTACTGGGTTCCCCATCCAAACATTAATATCTGCTGAGAAAGATTGGGCACGATCTCCCATATCCACAAATAAATCACACAGAAGTGTTAGGTCTTTAGGTGGCAAAGCACAATTCAGACATAGGCTTACATTTTTGAAATTTGTTATGTGGACTTCGAAGCACAATTCAAACAGACCCACGTGTCCAACACAAGCAGCAAAGACAAAATTCATAAAGCATCTTATCATACATTTAGTTAACTAGTACTCTCTCCGTCCCAGAATACTTGGCATTCTAGCATCATCCAGTTTTCCCAAAATACTTGACATTCTCATTTTTCAAGACACATTTCTCTTTTCCAAATACAATTTTATCTCTATCTCTCTCCACCTTGTTTCTTATGCACCTACTTTATTTCTCCTCTTTTTAAGCTCCGTGGGCAGAGCTAGGATGCTAACTATATTGAGACGGAGGGAGTATTTCTTTTCGGAGGTATAACCCCACGTTAATCCAAGAAAGTCCGTATCTTTCGAAGAAACAAACATTTGAACATTGAATCTGAGCCGGGGGAATTCATGCCAGATGCATGTAGTATCTTTTTTACCTGATCTCGTTGGTAATTTGTTCATTCCTTTTTCCAATCCTTACAGAAGAAGGCTCGTTCAGATCATGATTTGCAACGAACTACTCTTCCTCTTCAGCGTAAATCTTTTTGTCACCATGTTAGGCACTTATCTACATCTTGTGATGACGAATCAATTAATCTTATTTCCTTATTTTTATTCCTTGTTACCAGGGTTTACAAAACCGACAGGAACCGGACCGGGGTCCGGTCGGTCCGGTTTCCTTGGTTCACCGGTTTACCATTTTGAATTTTGATTTTTTTTTTGAAAATTTAGAAAAATTTGAAACAAAAAATATGTGAAAAAACTAGACGCAAATTGGATGAGAATGGTGGAACAAGAACTCGGAAATAAGTTTGTTTGGCCATCCAAAAAATTGCGGGAAGATTACAGGCAAAAAAAGGAAAATAAAATGAAAACCAACGTGATTTCTTTCCACCGGTTTTCCTGGGTGACGTGGACCATCGTCGTCCTTTCGTTTGCCAACTGATCTCTTGCAACTTGCGTCCGCACGAAGTAAAAAAAAAAAAAACAGAAGGTACTCGTTTTCGCACGCCGCCGCCCGCTGGACTCCGCACGGCGGAGTCTGCCGTCCGCCGCGTCTAGCGTCTGCCTCGTCTACCGTCTGCCGTCCGCCGTCTGGTAGACAGCCTCCTGCTCCTCTGAGATGAGTTCGCCCCCGACGCCACCGGTTCCCTGCCCATCTGACTCCGAGATCGAATTCATTCTTTTTCTCTCCCTAGTTTCATCTCTCCCCGTCGGTCGTCGGTTTCTTGGCAAACCGTTCGGTTTACCGGCTTTGGGATTCAAAAATTTGGAATTTGAATTTTGATCGGTTTTCGAGCGGTTTCTCCGATTTTCGCGGTAACCGGTCAAACTGGTGCCGTCCGGTTTCCGCGATTCCATCGGTATTGTAAACCTTACTTGTTAGTCGTTCAGGGCAATGTTCTCAGAGAGGAGCACTGTACGTAGCATAACGCGATGGAGTGAAGGATTTAACGTTTAAGCTCCTGTGTGGATATTGTTCTTTGGATATCTTATTAGGTTGCAACTAAGGATGCTCGGCATTGATAGATTCTTGCGTGTGCAAAATCGATATTCCTTTTTTTTTTCTTCATGTTGCATGATGTCAGGTGCTACCATTCTTCAATTTCTAGTCGATAGAGGTCCTTGATGGCTCTAAATCAAGGTTTTAAATCTCCCGTTTTAGCTGCCGCTAAAGCCCACAGCTAAATTCCGCTATATTTTTTTAAGATAGTGTACCGTTATTTGTGTGTTCATGTACAAAACCGCTATCTCCCGCTATAGTCTGGTTTAACTTCGCTATTAGCTGTTTTAAAAACATGATGCTAAACCCTTAGCCCGCTATTTAAAACATTGCTCTCTATAGCTGTAACGTTGAATAAAGTGCAGAGCGCTCTCTGTTCCAGGAGCAAAGTAAGATGGCGTCCAGTTCTGCTGTCGTTTCGGCTGGCGACAAGATGCACGCCATGTTCACGACACAGGAGCACGTCCTGCACCCGCAAGGGCTTCCATGTCGCGTTTATCGAGAGACACCAAGCACAACCACCGTTGCCTCGTCCAATGCCGGGACTTTTGTTTCTCCGCCGTCGCCAATGTCATGCCCATGTCGGATCGAACGTCGACGCCACCAGGACCCGGTTTCCCTCTACGACACTGACACCGCCGGCGGCTCTCCGGCCTCCGTCCAGCCTCTGGAAGGAGGACGCTGCCTGCTTTCGTCCGGTGGCTGGACAACAGACTGTCCCGGTCCGTAGCATACGTGAACATAGGTCGCCAACGTATCCGACCGGCACCTAATGGAGTTTGCGAACAGGCGTTCCAGTGGGTCGTCCGGGCCGACCTCGCCGTGAATGGCCACACCGCCATGCTGTGGCATGAGGCGGTCGGGGCCTCGTAAGTTGCAGGAAGAGGCACTGCTGGTGGAATTCGACGACAGAAAGTCTCGGATCTGGCGAGCCCATGCTGTGCTTTTTCTTCTTCGCCGAGCAGCACACCAACTGCCCTGCTGGTATGCGTGGTCGGCGGCGGGAGGTCATCGTGGGCAGGATCTGTGGAATTGAGAATGGATATTGGGAACCAACACACAACTAAAATAACGCTCCGTCAAAACCACCGAGGCTCCCACCTATGTATTGGGACGAATCGTGATTACTCCACCTCCGTCGCCGAGACCCCGCCAGGCAGCGCCGCCGACCCCCCCCCCCCCCCCCCCCCCCCCGAGATCCTCCTCTCCCTACCGTCCGGCGGCATCCTCTCCTCCTCCTAGGTCCCTAGCCCTCCACTCCGTCGCAGCGACCTGCGCCAAGCTCGCGTAGTATGACCCGGCGTCCTTCACTGCGGCCATCTCCTCCTCGTGCGACGACGGCAGCGTGTCGCCCCGCATGGTGTGGCTGGACGAGCGCGGCGGCACACGATGCCGCCTCGGGCGTGGCAAAGGTGCCGAGCTAGAGCCTGGTGTCGCGACCTCCTCTATGGGGACATCGATCGCCTCCAGCCTCTTTGTCCTCAAGTCCAGTGGCCAACATCCCTCCTCCAACGACTTGTTCCTCAACTTTGGTGCGCAAAATCTCTCCACAATCGCATCTTCCTCACGACCAGCAGCCACGGAGATGGGGAGCATGATGTGAATTCCTAATTCTACATCATATGCATCCAAACATGAATTGGTATTTTCTCGCGTGCTGAATTCTTTCTTCCAATTCCATCCACATCCAAACAATCGCTTTGGCATTGAGCTCATTTCAATGCCTACGCTGATTTGGTATAGGCTGATTTGGATTTTTTTAACTTAATTGAATGCCAAGGCCTCTAATATCTACCAAGCAAACAGATCCTAAGATGTGAAATAGACAAACTGAATTGTTCAAGGGAGTAAAATGCTATTTTCTTTTATAATTTTATTGAAACACATATGTCCAGTACTTCAACGGTATCAGAATTTTCCTGGTGGATTACCCATAGTAGCAACGCATAGACGCGTCCTAGTCACCAAAGATATTTTGCAGTAGAACCATGCAACTACAGTTATTGCAACGGACGTTAGATGCGCTGGATTGATACTACAAACACATATTTTGGACTTCTAGCACCGCGCATATGCGTTGCAATATAGGTATTTCTCTTGTAGTGCTAATAAAGTAGCCCACACACTTATGTGGCTAGACTTGTCATATGTATTTTGTATTTTTGTTATGTCTAAACTTTTGTTGATATAATATCTAAATTTTCATTGAATCTTATGGCCTCATTTTATTTAATACAAATCTACGTTCTTTGATATTTTGTAAAGTAAATATTTGAGCTAAATGGATACTGGGTTGTACGTTAGAGTCACGCGGGAGCAACAAGGTAAGCCGTTGTCACAAATGGATAGTACGCATAACAGCTAGCATCACCAGTCCCGTATTGTACAGTTTATCTTTTTTTTATTCTCCTCTGTTTACCTTCAATTCCCAAATTACCGTTAGCTAGAATACCCTTACGTGTAATTTGGGAATTTGGGAAATGAAAACAGATACTTTGGAAATTGAAAAATATTGTTGAATTACTAGCACGTAAGGGTAATGTGGTTAGATATATAGCCTCCATCGCTGATCTGTGGTAGCTGCCACGGGCGTCATTATCAATGCGCCACAGACACCAACTCCCTGTTTATCAATCCACAGTCACCTCAGACGCCACCTCGCTCGTCACTCGTCACTTATCCGTAATAGTCATATCGCCGCCATTCTTCACATTACGGAAGTAACAGTAGGAAATAACGCTTTGGTAGTGGAACCTTAACCCTAAAGGTTTGACAGTCTCAAGAAAAATTCGTAATCTACCATTACCTCTTTCCAATATTATTTTTTTAACATTCCAGAATCCACAAACACCCCGGGATGCTATTAAAAACAACACAAACAACCCTCTATTAAAAAAAATAGAAATACCTTTGTAAATGTAAACAACGCGGAAGCAAAATATAGATAACAAGATTGATCATTAAAACATCACACATCTCCACATCTCAAAGAAAAAACTCCGCACAAGAACCAAATATTTTTTGTTACTAATTAAAGAGGTGTATAACTAAAAGTTTATTGTGACGTGAACTAGGTGCTCCTACTCCCCATCCAGTCATGCCACTCATCAAGTACCTGAAAAGATTAAAACAAGGGTGAGATGAAACATATCAACAAGCAAATTGTTTTGACAAACTATTTAAACCACAAGTTGAATTAAGCAACAACTTAAGGTAATCCACATGTAATAAGACATCAATATAAAGGAAATATAGACCTCCCTGAACTATAAATAGCTTCTCCACAGTTACAATTAAACAAGTCAAGAGAGTATATAAAAATAACTTATTTTCTGCAATAACATGTATATGTTAATAACTTCAGTGAATGCATATGAATGCAATGCCATGACACATTTTTACATCGCATCCATCCTTGGGAAACATACGATGTGTACCGGTACGGTCGCAACCATAAGTTCGCGACATAACTTCAATGCAACATGAGATGTTCACGATATACCACATGTATGATTAATCATGTCTCCGCAATTTAATTTCATTCATAGAATGTGTATGACAATAACATTAAACAGTAAAGAAATCCTTATGTAGATAGCCATGGAGCAATAGAAACATAAGCCACAATTACAGAGTACCACAATGATCATATTAGCATTTAAGTTGCTATGGTTATGAATATTAAGATGTAGGTGACAAAAATAGCAAATCAAAACTGTAGCAAACCATCGCTACATTTACTTGTCTCCGACGATGACAACTGACAAGCTTCAAGTGCGGTTTAGAGGAGCACCACCTAATCATAATCGTAACTCAGTACAATAACTCAAATTTAATCATAGATACTGAATTTAAAACGTCCTATGCCGGAAACCCGTCCAGAAACAAAGGAACAACATAGAAACAATCATCAAACAGAAACAATACTACTTCTCATTTTTGTATTTTTTTTACAACGGATAACATAGAAAATAAATAAATATTTGAAAACTACAAAACAAGAGCTACAACTTTGATATTCATCACATAATTAAATTTCGACGTCTACTCATCTTAATCTCACCCACAAGGTGACAGACACAATCTGTTGACAGTGTCACACTATTGACTTTCAAACACCGTACCCCAAACCACTCAGCCAAACTGGGAGTGTAAGTACTTACCAAAAAGATCAGTCAAAGGACTACAAAACAATAGTTCACAGTATGGAGAAATTCGGCCTCTAAGATCACCGAAAACAGCACAGATAACTGAAACTCGTATCTGAAACAGTACAGTTTCAGACTGAACTGAAAACAAGACAGAATCTTCAGACAACCATAAATTCTTAAAAACCCAACAGAATAATGCGTACGAGTACTCTATAGAAATATATACCAAACATATATACGACTTATCATGTTACCACATTTTCAAAATCAGACGTTAAGATCCCCAAAAACTGGATGGAACAGCTGCTTGATGTTAACAGAATATGACCGACAGTCAACTTTAGAAGCTCGTAACTGTCAATTTACTCAACAAACAACTATATATAAATACTCGTAGGAAAGATAAATGAAAGCTCTATAACTTTTCTTTTGGCATGATTCCTAAATTAGGACTCCAAGATCCTCAAAACAGAATCGAAACTGATGCTGCGCAGACTGAGAACTGAACATAACAGAAACAACTAACGATACCACGCCGGCAACTACGAACACAAAACAGTGGGGAAAAGCTGGGAAAAGCATTACCAAAGAGAGCCCAGACAGGCCCCAACTTGGGAAGTGGGGAAAAGCAAAACAGTGGGGAAAAGCTGGTAAAAGCATTACCAAGAGAGCCCAGACAGGCACCACGGATGTTGAAGGCACAGCTTCATGCTTTGAAGATGAGCGTTGCCGGTGGGTAGTGGGCACGGTTAGTGTCCGCCAAGATAATCGTCAGAGACAACGTCTTGTTTTCTTGGCTAGATTGGCTGATTTTTGTTTGAAGCACAAAGGAGCAAAGAATTTTAGAAGTGCAGATGCGTTGCATGCTATCTTCCAAGACATACTTTGTAGTCAAACTTGCTATGGAGGGACAATACTCCATAATGAAGTTGGCGTGTATGGTCTCTTAATTCATCATGTTTCGTTCCTGAGTATGTACACACTGAGAACTATGAATTAAGCTTTATGCCTTCTTGCGAAAGAAAACAGTTACACATCAGAAACCTTGTTACTGCACAGGACACTATAATGGAGACCATATAATGGAGCAATCGTAAAAGTATGACATTATCGAGATACAGCCCATGCAACGAAGTATATATTATTTGGAGACCTCCATTCAGCATGGGTTCACTAGTATGTGCAGTAGTATTCACAGTTCAGGTGCAACCGTGCAAGGTAACTAATTACTCTCCGGCATGTTCCCAAATGTTGATCTGTTGATCCATTGGGGCCTACTTTCTCCATGTTTTCTGCCAGCTTCTTCAGCTGTTCCAGGACAAACAGTTGAGTAGAAATATTAATATAATAAGTGGCATATATCATAACTACAATATTTCCTTATTATGTTAATAAAAGGATTCGTATATGTAATTAAGAAAATATTAGTTTCTACAAGGCTGATGCATGAATATGGAAAAGGGGTGACTGAAGCTACCTTTGCAATGCCTGCCTTGTGGTACCTGTAGAGCCCTGAAAGACACAATAAGAAATAGCTAGTGAGGGGAAGAAATTGTAGCGCTACACACATATCTAGATGGCAAAAAAAACACAATAAACCACATACTTTATTTGATCCATATATATAATCTCTGTATGTGAAAACAGAGGCAAAGTTGCTACTGCCTCGCCCTCCTATGTAGTGATGGTAGTCGCGGTATTCGGCACCTCCGTAGAATGGAATAAACTTTGCAGGGCTGAAAGGGAAGTCATATCTGCATTTCAAAAAAAAAGGTTCATCATAATACTTTCAAATATGATAAGTTCTTCATGAAATGGAAGGTATAAAAGCTTTACCTGCAGTGAACTTCAATGGCTTCCAATAGACATATCAAGAACCAGAGCCAATGCGTTGTGATATGGCATGGCACTATATATAACTGGGCCTGCATAGGTGGGGATGGTAAAGAGGACTGCCTCAGCCCAATGAGTAGGTTGCGATGAATCCTTCTGGTGCCGTGAATTCATGGAGGACATGATGGATGTTGTTGTATGCCCACTTGGTGTGCAGTAGACGATGAATCCAATAGTTGAGGTAATCCTCCACCAAAAGGTACACCAGCAACTGTGCTAATATCTCCCCGGCCGATGGCAAAAGGAAGTCCCATACGGATATATACCTGTTATCTGGTACCGCCATGTAGTGTAAGATAATTAAGTATCAGTAGTGAGTGGGTGTGTGGTGCAAGTTCTATTAGGAGTGTCATTTTGGGTTACTTACATTTAATACATCATCAACATATCTATTTGTTAAATGTACATGTATTATACTTAATAAATGGTAGTCAAGTGTTTTTTTTTTACTCTACTGATGTCTAAAATGACTAGATCCCTAGAATAATAGCGTGCAGACCTTGAGCAGAGGGTGTACAACAAGAAGGAAAGGGCCCAATGGCCCATGATGGGAAGGGAATCGTGCGCAGAGTCCCGGTAGCAGCGGATGAAAGTGGTCAGCGAGAGCCGCACCTGCGGCTGCACCTTGTACCGCTGAGCCACAGCCGGAGCAAGGTACTCAAAGAGCAACAGGGGTAGCGGGATAAGCGTGTGAATGACAAGGAGAATGAGGGTGTTGTGAAAGCTGAGCCAGTGGTCCGGCATCGCTGCCGAGTACCGGAACCAAGTAGCCTCTGCCCAGGTCACCAGCGCTGCCTCCGCGTCAGCCGTCGTTGCGTACAGGATCATCTCCGGAGGGATAGACAAACGCTAGCTAAACTATCCGCTTCACGCGCCTAGCTACACTTATTGTTGAGTATGTTTGTGGGTAGGCTCATGCAGCTCTGATTCTTTTATAGCGGATGGATTGCGATATTTCTGACTCGTGGGCATCCATGATTCAGTGCAAGTCTCCCTGAGTCGCGGGTTAACTGTGTCTTGCACTGAAAATTATCTGAAAACGTCCTATGCACAATTTTATGCTGTTGATAACACATGCTAAAAGTTAGGAAAGAGGTGGCATTCTTGGCAGTTTTACGTGTTTGATACTACATAAAGTAGCCTATATTTGGAATACACTTATAGATATTTTGGAAAGATGATAAGGGAAGTTTTCAAGTTAGGACATCGAGTAGGACAAAAATACGCTATAATACACTGGCTAGATGTCGAGCCAGCTCAGCTCGGCTTCATCCAACTCGTTTGTCTATCAAGCTGGCTTGGCTTGGCTTCTTAGTGAAACGAGCTAAAATCTAGCTTAGCTTGGCTCGATAATCTTCCAAACAATCTTATAGTTCACGATCTCGACATTTAAATATGCATAAATCTATAGGGGGCTAAAATGTGAATCATCTTAGTTGTGTTTTAAGTAGAGATGAACATTGCACCTAAAGGGCCAAAATTGTTGAACAAACAGGACCTGATACTAGATCTCACTTGGCTCATTAGACTCGGAGGTAGCTTA
Source organism: Eragrostis curvula (assembly GCA_007726485.1). Taxonomy (NCBI): domain Eukaryota; kingdom Viridiplantae; phylum Streptophyta; class Magnoliopsida; order Poales; family Poaceae; genus Eragrostis; species Eragrostis curvula. Next base: position 28,032,144 of record CM017440.1, on the reverse strand, counting down.
TGAGCTGGCTCAGGATAGCTCATTAGCAAAACGAGCTTATGACTTGTTAAAATTTGCAATCAAGCCGAGCCAAGTCGAGCTGAACTGGCTTGCATACTACAAGTTTTTCATCCAGCCATACCATACACGACTCCATCTGACTTTATAAAGTCACAAATAGGATAGGTCCAAAGCACGGCCAAATAGACATACAAATTTAAAGTCAAGGAAGCCATGTCTAATGCGATACCTTTAGGAGGATAAAGGTAATCAGTTCAGAGGGGGATGTACGCAGCTAACCACACCTCAATTTACAACTTTTCACGTTTGTTTTAAATAGATCTACATAAATCCTACCGTAGTCTTAATCTTCTAAGATAATAAAGATGAAAGCAATATAATGCATTAACTTAAAAAAAAGCAATATAATGCATGGGATGCACGTAAGACTATTATTCTAAAGGAAGCCTCCTACTAAATCACATCCCACAATCTGTATTAAAATTTTACATTTTTATTACCTCCTATATGGTTCCACAGCTTTCACAACATGGCTCCAGCCAAAAGAGGCAATTGCACATGCCCTCTAGTTCTCATAGCCGGGTGTTGGAACCCACCGTCACCGTGTATGCTCCTCATGGGGACAATTGAATCAGTAGGTAAAATGGGCATGTCTTATATGTGAATACACCTGACACAATTATATCCATGCTCTTGCTGGTGTTTTGCTATCAAAGTTATATTCACTCGATTTGGTTTATATCATAGTCGAATTGATATTAACCCAATTGATCAATGGCAATCTTGTTGGGTCCACTTGACTACCTTATGTTCTTTCATTTTTATGTATTTTAATCATTTGAAGTTACTTCGAGCATTGTTACTCGTATCGGCTAGGACCCTCGAGGCGTGATATGACATTTTCCAAAACATTGACAATCATAGAGGAGATGTCGTAGCCACCATCAGCTAGAACGCCATGATCACTAGCTGTCTTGCTTCTCGCATCCTCCTCCAGGCAGGTATCAACTATTCTTTCATTGAAACAATGTCTGGGCATGGTACATCTGATTAATCATCTTGCTCTTTAAAGATCTGATGATCAATGATCATGTGACTAAGTCTTGTATTGTCCCTGAATGTAGCTTTCCTTACTCACCGAAGGTTTTGTTTGGTCCGTGACGCTTTCTTAGGTATCTGAAGTACCATACGTTTACTGCAAATTGACAGCTAGCTACATAAATTGTCCAATTCCTCCCAGTTTTAAGAAATATACTGTCTGCAGCCTAAAATTACGGACAACTGTGGTGGACCACGCCTAAAATTTTTTGCGGGGCAAAGAATAGGCATTGTCATTACAGTATAAGGATACAAGCTATAAATACGATAATATTGCATAAAACAGCTTGTTCGAAAACAAACACATAAAACATGACAGAAAACTAGAAATGATGAAGACATGAATTCATTGCAGTCTCCAAGTCGAATCTACCAATTTTCTCAAGTTTAATAACAACTTTCAATATTAGGTGTCGCCAGTAGTAACGTAACCTTCTCCTTCCAAAAAACAAAATCGCCTAGATTTCAATACTTATTTTTAGATAAAGGAATAAAACATCCAGCCTTTTGCAATGTTTGCATACAGCCCACATAGTCACCATTATTACAAATTATCAGAATCAACAAAAGGCTCCATGTAAGAAGAAGCACAAATTCTAATATGCGACGGCCATCCATTCTTGGCAAAGATGCTCATGGCGATCACCTCCAATATATGGCATGCTCACACCACCTCCTCACTGTTAATCTCCGGAAGCAAAACTAGTACGTACCTCTGAAAACCACCTGTAACAATGAGAATGTCAACTTTTTGTTAAAAGCAATATCATTGCGGCATAACCATATTGACCAAAACATGGCAGCCACACCTACAAGAATAAGCCGTTTTTCTTTGGCCCCTTTGGAACTAAGCCATCCCTCTAAGATATGCCTAATATTATTCGGCGCTGGAAGGCCTGTAGCAATGTTGAAAATTTGCCAAGTAGTTCTAGCAACATAACAATTGAAGAATAAGTGTTGCATCATTTCATTTTCATTACAGAAACTACACTTTGGGCTTCCCTTCCGCTTTCATTTTAGCAAATTATCCTTTGTTAGAATTAGACGTCTACCTAGGTACCAAAGGAAAAAATTATCTTAAGAGAGAGTTTTATTCTCCATAAGATTTCAATACTTATGTGTCTCACCTTAGATAACTCGCTCCTCCCAACAAATCAGGCTACCAGTGGCTACAAAAGGATGCTGCTACGAGGAGGGAAGGTGAGCGTGCTGCTGCTGGCTGCCTTCCGCTGGAGCTGGAGTGCTCGTCTGATGCCTCACACGGTAATATCACCTCACTGGCCCACCGTCTCTCCTCACACGATAATATCACCTGGCAGACTGGCCGATACCTTTTGCTCTTTTTCCGTTTCACAGCCGCAACGCTACTCTCTTCAATTTCATCTGACACAGCGTACTGAACGTAAGAGAAGGCAAGGGCTTTAACCACTGGCGAGGAGCTGGAAAGCAACCCCACTGTGCCAATATCGTATAGTCAAAATCTTCATCACTCTAGCTATATCATGCTGTCTAAATGTGATGATGAGTCAACAGCTCCGAGCCGGCATGTATCCCAAAATTTAAATTTGGAGACATTTCACAAACAATTAGGCAAACGATATGTGAGCTTTGTGTTACAAAAGCAGTACCATTTGATTTTTTATTTCAGTGTGCATACATATGAGTAGTCTTTTTTTGTCCTTGAAGGCTTTCCAGTCTCAGGAATGGTTTATGTTGTCCGAAGCTATTCCTTAGGGCTGTGAAACAACATATGCTTATTGTAAATTAACACTTATCTATATTAATTGCCTACTCCCTACTTGTTTTCAAAATATCTTGTCTGCAGTCACACTCACACGTTTTTCTCGGGGTTAGTGACAAAATGATGCAAAATATGGTATAGTCAACATCATGGATGTGCACTTGATGATGAGTCAACATCTGAACCGTGCACGTGCACCAAAAATTAAATTGGAAGACTTGACTAACAAATTGGTTAACGATATTTGAGTTTAGGGATACAAAAGTAGTAAAATCAGATTTGTATTTCAACATGCATCCATATGACTTCCATTTTGTCTCGTATATATAAAAATACATTGTTAGAAAAGTAAATACATGGTCACAGTATATATCCGTAGCTTAACACATGCCAAGTGGAACCATGCCTAATAGTATGGTCATGTTGTGTGTAAAGTGGTAGATACCATGATAAAACGACTGTTGATTAGTTTGCAAAAATGGACTACAAACGGAAAATAGCATCTCTCTCTCTCTCTCTCTCTCTCTCTCCTGATTGTCAGGATTAGTCTCCTTATGGTATGTGTATATCGCACTTACCCATGTTATTACGCATTGAACGGGTAACCTCTTCTTCATACTCATCGACAATGCTGGTTCTTGCAAGTCTTGTGCTTCCCGTTTTCATGAGTCGTGATCACATGACTTTTGCTTTATCCATTAGCATTCAGAGCCGCAAGGTTAAGCCCTAAGGCCTTCCATATAACAACATGTCAATATATGGCTGTTGTTTCTGCAGGTTGAGGAAATATGACGCACATATATAGTTTTTGTTTTCTGATAGAAGATATAAGGATATTTTAGATACTTGTTTTTCCATATAATGGCAATGGTGGGTAACTATATACATATATAGGGATACTTTATTTCTTTTTCCACTGATTAATGATGTAATTTCTTTTTTCCACCAACTAAAGAGTTAATTTCTTGAGCGAACATGTTGGATGACCGTACATCCATGCATCATGCACACCTATATAGTCAAGGTTGAAGATAATAGATTGAAGCTTGGAGGAAGCTGATGGAAGATGAAGAAGATGCCAGTTTAGGTCTCGATGGACTTATGTATGTATTATTGATTTATGTGCCGTGTCAAGGCATACATATTTATTATTCCTTTGTACACCCAGTCAATAACAATCAACCAATCAAGAAGAAGAAAATGCTTCCTCATCAAAAAAGAAAATATGGATACCGATATAGCAATAAATCAACATCATCATGTTCAAAGCATGTACTATCATCTTCCGTGGCACGCTGGCAATGCCACCAAGGTGTTTCTTTGAAGCTTTGCAACTAAATTATTTTCATTTCAAATTTATAGTTCAAACTTATGCGTGCACCTGTCTACTTGGAACTTTGTACACACAATCTTTGACTTGGAGCTTTTTCATGCACATTTTCCCCACAATGATATCGAATAGTGAGCATAGATGGGACAAGTATTGAATACTTAACAGGAAGAAGTTATCATGAATGAGGTGCTCACTTAAAGGTCTTTAGTAGTTTTGCAGTCTTCATCGTGGAACCTATAACATCTAATACTTGGCCCCGTCTTTCTACCCTGACCCGCAGATATATATACATTGCTTATGGCAAAAATCTGGCGTGCAATTCTTGCTCACTAAAATAATTATAATATTAAAAGACCGTACTTGCATCCATTTCACCATGACATTGACCTTGCAATGGAAGATTTGATTTCCAAGTATTAAATCAAGGTTGAAAAAAATATATTGAAGCTTTAAGGAAGATGATTGAAAGATGAAAGACACAATCCAGATTTTTGGATGTGGAATTGATGATGGTAGTCAGTGGCGGAGCTGGAAAAGAATTTAAGGGGGGGCCGGACGAACACAGTCAACATTAAGGTTAAAAAGTTTCGCAATTTTTTGCGAACAAATTAGCAATTTTGTGCCAATTTTTCACTGTCCGCGCACACAACTAGCTATGAGTATATCTTATAATAGGTAACAAATCAAGTAAAGACCTTACAGCTTCCTAAACAATATTTTAGTTGCATGGCTAGTGTTTTGCCTGTATGGAAAAAAAAAGCTAGCATTTTTTTAAATATACTGGCATTATTTTCTTTTTGGCGATCCTACTAGTACTAACAGTAAATTGAATTATACAAAAATAAATTAGTCTGTATACATGCGGACGATGTCGTATCAACAGCCTGTAGTATAAGACTAACGGCATGGCCTGCTATTGTGCAGCAATCGTTTTATTTTCAAGGAAACATTGTTGTGCAACCTTCGTGTAACACTGAGTCCCGCTCTAGGCCTTGCTTGGCCTCCACCTGTGTTGATAAAATAGTCTAACGGGCCACCAGCTCCTAAGACTAGGCCTACAGATGAAATAATCTAATGGCCCACGGCCCAAAAACGGTTCCCTGTCTGCCCGTCTTCTTCGTGAGTCGTCTACCTCCTGCCGTCGTCTGTACTCTGTACTCCTCCCCCCATGGCGCAGCACAGCTAAGCCTAGCCAACAATGGAATACTCAGTACTCCTCAGTAATTTTCCCGCCGATAGGGGGGGCCATGGCCCCTGCCGGCCCCCCCCAGCTCCGCCACTGATGGTAGTTAGTCTTCACCTGAAAACAACTTGTTTTTCGATGATGGAACAATAGCCACTTCCTTTTTCCCATTGCGTTAATATAACAATGGTAACTTGATTTTACATATTTGGCTATCATTCAACTCTAAAATTTTATTTTACTAACAATGGTATCTTCTTTGGATCAGGATTTTTTTTTAAGTTTGGTTATACGAATGACACTTTCTTATAAAACTGATGCGGGATGATCCAAAAAAAAAAAAGATGTGATGGCACACATGCATTGTTTGTTCCAACCTATTTGCATGCTCGACGCATCACGACCAGGTAGCACTCTTATTTTGTTCACATTTCTTACCAACTACCGAAGGACATATGTATTTAATATTAATTGTTCACATCCTCATCTCTTTCTTTTATTATTCATTGTTGCCCCCTGTCAAGACGTATGTATTTAATATTAAATTGTTTTCTTTTAGAGAAAATGTCGCCCCTCGTTTCATTCATCGAATAAAACGATCAGTTCAGTTACAGCGTTCCGTTTAAAGCTTCCACCCGGTTCACATCGTTATTCCACGACAGAGACTCACTCGACACACATTCACGCGCTGCTGCAGGGTCTAATGAACCCTCCTGTAGCTGGTCCGGCACGGCGCTTGGTTGTTCCAGCGGCCACCATGACACCGGCAGGATAGTAGATCTCCTCATGGCTCGTTCCTCCAAAGCTCCAGCTACCAACGCCAGCTTTTCTTCCGCATCTTTTCATGCGATCAGTGCCCATCTTCTCAACATCTTCCCGGCCATCTTTTCCAGCTCCTGCATCCTGCTCCACACTTTTCCCTGAAAACAAAGCGCATTTCTTAATTTCCAAATTGACCAGAGAACAGCCGAGGTTAGCATATTCAATACACTATTTTTATTGTCGCTGATCCACCAACGAGCTACTGCTTCAAAATCAGTGCCTATTTTAACATCTAGAACCTGACTCACATTATTCCAAAAAAGCTTTGCAACAGCACAATCGAAAAAAAGATGAGTAATTGACTCTGTTTCTGTGCAGAACAGACAGGTAACATCATTCACTTCCCTTCTTTTACATAAGTTGTTCCTTGTTAGCAGTTTATCATTTGCCAAGAGCCATAAGAACACATGCACTCTGGGTGGAATGTGTAACTTCCACAATATTAAATTGTTTTTGCGAGGGTATTTAATATTATTTTGTGTGCCTTGTCGAGAGCAATCTTTGACTCGGAGCATATTCTTGTGTCTTTTCCTCCGGAAAGAAGAGATGAGGATGGACAAGTGATGAATAACAACGGGAAGAAGCGTTGGTGAACTGGGTGATTGCTTACATGTCTTTCTCTAGATAGAACTTTTTTTACGGTCATGCACTTTAGTGGGGAATATAAACAGAGAAATATATTCTTCATGCGGTCATTCATGGATTAATGGTGCATGCCGCCACATAGAGAGTATTAGATGTTACTTTGCAGAACATTGATAGTCTATTCGGGTATGATGCAACATTACAGAACAATAATAGGAAAAAAAATCATGTGTTTTCATTTGAGCTTAATTAACAATCAAAATACAATATGGAATCACCAAAAGTTTGAATAACCTAGTTCACAAACTCAATATGCTACATATGTTTCCCAAAGAATCTCTAGCATATTCAGCATTAGGATACTTACGGTGGAGAATCCAGATTATTAGCGCGCGTTAACACTCACATATATTATCTTTCTTAGGTACATTCTAAAGGAAAAATAATTCTATACATTGGTGGCCTATTGAATATGCTCTCCTACGACTGCACAACACGTACTACCCATGACGTCCTGGCATATTGCTGTCTTATTTCTATATATATCATTCATATGGACTATGCATTTTCATTTGACATGGTCAATAGAGTTATTGCATTACTAAAAGTTGTAAAAATCAAGTCCACCCTTTCAAGATATATATTTATTACTCAAAATATCTAAAACATGGTAGAGAATACTAAGTACTCGGGTTTGGTCAAAGTCAAACTTTGTAAACTTTGACTGTAAATAGCGAAATATTAAAAAAATTACAAAGTCTAATTTATATTCTTATATACACTATAAAAACAACTATCATAGTATGTAAATCCTTTTATTTAAAATATTTTATTTTTATAGATATTGTTGGTCAAAACTAGCAAAGATTAACTTTGACCAAACCTAGAACACGCTATATTTAGGGACGGAGGGAGTAGTAGATTTGGTATTTCATCAAAATTCTTGTGCGCCCAAAAATAATCTACTAAAGATGTAGTGTTGATTAGATAGCGTGAAATCCTGTTACCTTTTGCTACGTAGTGTGGTTGACCGGGTTTTCTCTTTTTGTTCCGTTTCTTATTGCGCCTTGCTGGGTGGGATCTTGTTGTCAGGTTGTGTTTTCTTAGTTGCAGCCAGAGTGTCTTATCAGGTTTTAGATTCATGATTAGGCCGGTGCTCCATGGCTGGTTGACGATAAGCACGACTGTATACCGACTCACAGCCTCTATGCATGTGTGAGCTGTGCAAACGTTCTATGCGGTGCAGAGGATTGGAGAATTGCTACCTCACCGTCCTCATAATGTGTTCGCTACTATTATTCCGCTCGTGGCGGCCAGCTTCCCTGCAGTGCCTCATCGTCCTATGTACTTGATCGGCTCTACGAAAGCCTCGCTTTCTTCCTCTACAGCATCTACAGCAATGAATCGGGGCATGTCATTTTCTACACCCACATCGTTCTCACCATCCAATGAAGCACCACGACCACGCATTCCGCCCTCGCCATGACAGCATAACCGATCACCAGTAGCTGGGCTGCCCACCGGTGACGCTACTATACAGGCGTTCGCATGATTGTGTGAACGCCTGGGGATGCTGGAAAATAAATACGCAGTGTGGATATGGTTTCTCGTGTATCGATTTTGATAGCTGGATATTTTATTTTTTTTGGATAATTTCCAAGACTTCACAAGGAGCCTCTAATCAATAAATATAAGATAAGATACTAAGGGAAAACAAATTGAGGACTGACAATAACATTATTCAGACAACCACTCCTAGTTCCCTGGACAGGAAAGTTACCATGTTCTGCTGCTCTGCCTATATATACCTATGCAAAACACTCGCTCCAATGCATCTACTATCTTAAGCATGGCTTCCCCAAGCACAACAGATTTCAGACCTGCCAGCATGTTGAACCGCATTCAAAGTGCAGCGATGGGGACAACGGCTTCTTTGGTTGTTGTCATGGGTGTCACCCTGATAACTGCTTGGCTGTTCTACCTGCTCTTGAAACGAAACACCAGTAGACACCACGCGAGTGAGGTGGCCCTGCCGCCTGGCTCGATGGGACTGCCTCTCCTTGGGGAGACACTCCAATTCTTCGCCCACAGTCCATCACTCGACCTGTTCCCATTCTTCAAGAAACGTCTGGAGAGGTAGTTTATCTCTTAAGCTGAATCAAACACATTACTCATCCCATACACATGAATGATTTGCTTATGAGTTATGACGCTATGCACGCTCCTTAATATTCAGGTATGGTCCCATTTTCAAGACAAACCTGGTAGGAAAGGATCTGATCGTATCCCTTGACCCGGAGCTCAACATCTACGCATTCCAGCAAGAGGAGAAGGCATTCGAGATATGGTACCCAGACTCATTCATGAGGATCCTGGGCGATGACAACATCATCACATCTACCGCATCCTTGCACAAGCATATAAGGAACATGATCCTTCGATTGTTTGGCCCTGAAAACCTTAGGCTATTTCTGCTGCATGATGTGCAGAGCGCGGTGGACAAGAGCCTGGGATCCTGGGTTGATAGACAAAGCATTGAACTCAAAGCGACGGTCTCAAGTGTACGTATATATACATCTCTGTTTTTTTCTTCCCCAATTATTCATCACGCACCAATTTCATGTCATTCTGCCAGTTGTCATATGTGGTTGATGTCTCATGTGACTCATCATCTCTGGGAGGGATGATCGCCTCTTATATACATGTATATTTTCTGCAGATGATATTTAGCGTTACTGCAAAATGGTTGATCAGCTATGATTATGAGTCAGCATCATCAGGGGAGCTATGGAAACATTACGATGCATTCACTCGAGGACTGTTTTCTTTTCCACTCAGCATTCCTGGAACAGCGTTCTACAAATGCATGCAGGTAAAGTCGATGATGCATAAATGTTTTCAAAACAGGTGAACTCATAGTAAACTAATTGACTACCTTGACGAACTGACATTGCACATGTTCCATGAAAATAGCAAAACATTGGTAACTCTCTCACACTCTCTGTCTCTCTCTATATAAAATATAACCTATGTTGTAGGGTCGCAAGAATGTCATGAAGACCCTGAAAGAACTGCTTGATGAGAGACAGATTGCAGAGCCGCGGAAAAGCAATGATTTCTTTGATGTTGTAATAGATGAGATAAAGAAAGAGAAACCTATTCTCAATGAGAAAGCTGCTCTGAATCTACTATTCCTGCTGCTCTTTGCTAGCTTTGAGACAACGTCGTCTGGATTAACTGCAGCCCTCAAGTTTTTAACTGACAACCCCAAAGCACTACAAGAGCTAGTTGTAAGTAAAATAACTAACGATATATCTTCTTGCTACATTTCAAGGTTTCGCGAACTAGGATTGTCCTACCATGTATTCTGTCCCTAACGAACAACTACTAATCTGAGCTAAGATCACTAAAGAACATCCCATACATGCAGGAGGAGCATGAGCGAATCCGAAAAGCAAGGACTGATACTGATTCGGAAATCACATGGGAAGAATACAAGTCCATGAAATTCACCTCTCATGTGAGTTAGAACGTACTAGAGCATACATTTAAGAATCTAATCAAAGAATTCAAAATTTCTTGGCTTCCGACGACTAATTGTCATGTCCTTTTTTTTTTTTTTTTGTCCCTCGAAGGTTATACATGAATCATTAAGGCTAGCCAACATCGCCCCAGTGATGTTTAGGAAAGCCAAACATGATGTTCACATAAAAGGTACTATACATTTTCCAAGGGTTGCTGAGAGAGAGAGAGAGAGAGAGAGAGAGAGAGAGAGAGAGAGAGAGACTCTATTTGATTTGACGATATGTTAACAAATTGTTTCCTCGTTGAAGATTTTACTATTCCAGAGGGATGGGCAGTAATGATATGTCCGTCTGCAGTTCATCTCAATCCTACAACTTATGAGAACCCCAATACATTCATTCCTTGGAGATGGAAGGTTGGTAAAATAAATACTACTCCAATCGCAACATAAAATACTTTATACATTGGTATAGTATCTTAATGAAAACTACAAGAAGCAATTTTTATATGTAGATGTTAACATTTACTTCAAACAAAACAGGATTACTGCTGACTCTTGAAATGTTATAGTTAACTCCACATGCTCTGGGATATGAGCTTGTATTTTAATAAATGTACTATATAAACATTATGCAGTAAATTAAATTTGAAAGGTCATATGCAGGATATTTCTGAACCAGTTGGTGGCTCAAAGGATTTTATTGCCTTTGGATTGGGACCAAGGTTCTGTGTTGGTGCTGAATTTGCAAAGCTTCAAATGGCAATCTTCCTCCACTTATTGGTTACAAAATATAGGTACAGTTATTCGACCAAAAATTGTGATACCAATCAATATATATGTGACAGTTTTGAAAAGGACAGAATAAGGAACCCTAAGTTAATGTCTTTATTTTATCAACAGATGGAAAGTGATAAGCGGAGGCAATATGGTTCTGTCTCCTGGATTAGGATTTCCTGAAGGCTTTCATATGCACCTTGAACCAAAACCTTAATTTTATATCTTGTTACTACAAATATAAGCTACCGTTGCTAGTGCTAGTAGTATGCATACTATGTGCAATGAGTGTTTAATAATTTTGTTTCTTGTATGAGTTTAACCTTATGGATGTGAACAATATGAATTATTTTGTATGAGTGGTTCTTTGTTATCAATGAATTTATTAACTGGTTTCTAGAGCATATCATAGAGAAGTTGAACTGCCTCTGCCTCAATTAGAAGACTAGAAGGCTCCTACCTAGGGGCCGCGCCCTGGTGGCCCGGACAATTGTTGCTGTGCAATGACATAGTGGAACTAGGGGGAAAATTCAGTGAAAAAGCTAATTCAGTGAGAACAAAGGCTCCTGGTCATCGGATCGCGTTCTAACTATCCACAACCAGGTGGGGGTTCCCCTCAATCCCAACTCTACAACATTCACTGAAAACCGCCCACAATTCAAACCATGCCGCGAAAAACTCCTTGCACGGTTCCTCCGATTGTCATATCACCATGGGCATCGGCACAGCCCCAATGCTAGCATCACGCAAGGTCCAATCAAATGGAGATTCAGGGCGGGGGCACCACAGGATCCCGTCACATGCTGCGGCTGACCATTACAGTTAGGATCAGGCCCAAGGTCGAGTGGCAGCAGCTATGGATTTCTTGAGCAATTTCTGTGGATGAGGGTGTTGGGGGAGAAAAGCAAGGCGATGCTTAGAGGTACAATGTGGCGGAACAATAGCCACCACCGAGGAGCGGTTGTACATCACTATTCATCTCTGGTCATGTGTGTGCAGAAGCAAGAACGGGAGGAAAGATTGAGGAACAGTTCAGGAAGTTTTTTTGCAAGACGGTGTGCTCTTTAGAGGGGGTTTTGTGTGAACGTAGTACAGGCGGTATTGAAGGGAACCCCACCAATCACTATGGGAAACAGAGCGTTTGCCGAGTGTATGGCACAATCGGCAAACCCCCATTCACTCTCGGCAAACCGCTCACGGCAATTTTTTCTCGGCAAAGGGAACTTTGCCGAGAGCCAAATGTCGGGCACTCGGCAAAATCTTTGCCTGAGTGCCCATATGGCCCATGGCAAAATAAAGGTGGGCTGCCTGGGTTTGCCGAGTGCCCCTGACGTCAGGCACTCGGCAAACCTCTTATGCTTTGTCTGAGTGCTACGCAGGCACTCGGCAAATGTTTGTTTCTTTGCCGAGTGCATGACGTCAGCACTCGGCAAATAATTGTTCCAGATTGCAATAAAATGTTTATATTTGCTACAACCTGGATCACAATCACAAATAAATGACACATATATTATCAGCATCATCAGATACATATATTTATCATCACCATCATCATCACAAGCATATAAAATGACCACAAACACTAAACCACATCACAACCACCTCAAGTCCACATAGAAAGTGCCACATAGTTCAAATACAAAGTGACCACATAGTTCAAATACAAAGTGCTCGACAACGACAACTAAAAGTCCATGAAATGCAAGCTAGGGATAGTTGGTTTATGAAATAGAAATACAACTACAAGTTCATTGATGTGGTCACGCCATCCAAGGGCTTGTAGGCGAGATCGGAAAGTTGGATGCCGCGGATGGGTTCTACAAAAACAAAAGATTGCATGTGACAGAAGATTCATAGAAGCTAAGACATTGGATACCCTATTGCGAGGAAAAAAAATAAAAGTCCAAGTATCTCAAGTGACTCACCGGAGTGCTTGCTGGAGAAGCGCTGACGTTAGGAGGATTGCCGACGGGAGGAAGAACGCCGGCTAGTCCCAGGAATAGCCCTGGAGGTGGCAGCGGCGCCCCGATACTCTGAAAGTACGTGAACATCGCCTCCATTTGCGACCTCATCAGCTGCTCATACCTCTCTCGCTCTTCCCGCAACTTCTCCTCCATTTTCGCCTTCATCGTCGCCTACAATATGACATCCCAATGTTACAATGCAAAGCAAACATATGTCAAAATCAATGAACGACGAATGAAAAAGGAATAACCTGGACTTGCTCAATCTGGATCTGTGTCGCGGTCGGCCGTGGGCGTATCGGCGGGGCTGAGTCCGTGCTCCTTGCTCAGATCTGGGAGAGGGTCGGAGTAGAGGCCGTGTCGAGTGCCTGTCGCCAATCCAGTACCGGCCATGCTTTCTTGCCTCCACCCGCCCTCATCACGATCTCTCCATCAAGGTCGTGGGTGCTCGGGTCCTAATCTTGACCAATGGATCTCCTTTGCCGCTGATGTTTACTGACTGATGCGACTGTGGACGGTGGTGTTGCTGTACGCCGAGGGGGGGGGGGGTCCTCCGGCTTGAAGTCGACGTCGGAGGTTGCCTTGCCCTTGTGGGCCAAAGTAAACGCCTTGAACTGGCCGCAAGGCTGGCCACCATGTGACGCCGACTGCAAAAAAAATAGAGAGATGATTAGAAATTATGCTGACTTGAGTGTTACAATAAAGAAATGAAGTCACGTACCCATCTAGCCGCGAATTGGCTAAGGCTTTGGCTGCCTTGATGGTGTGCTGGCCCAGGCATCTGCAAACGCCGCTGCCGGGTAGCGTTGTGCGTCTCATCCCACCACTGGGGGTCGCACCACCTCCTCACCAGAAAGTCCCATGTGTCGTAATGGGTGGCCAACCACGACGGAGGCACCTACACATCATAAAGTATATAAATATGAGAAGTTCAAATTAAGCGTACTTAATATCAGAAGAGTTGAGTATTCATGTTTACCAGAAGGTATTGTGGTCGGGTCAGCCGAATGATTCATGCCTCAACTTTGCTCACCGTCGTCTTAAGGACCTGACTGTGTAGTAGGTTATGACGGCCTGGACCCGCGCCTCATAGAACATGTCCGTAACGAGTTTGCAGTATACTTTGTTCACCACACGAGCCGCCATGTCCTCCATGTCTGGCTCGCATCTGAAGAAATCCTGCATAAAGACGCGATGCATATTTTCATTACTTCAATATTATCCAATAAAAACAATGCATATTTTTTGTTGACAAAATTAATTCAAATTAAAAAAGTGTTCAACAGCGAAGATGTGTAACTTATGAAGACCTACAACTTTTATTTTGATCATTTTTTTAATACGATATAATTGTAGTCACATTGTTCACAAATTTCAAATGTACCTCTTCATGTTTCTATGAACTACACGGGACCTTTATAGTTTGTGAACAGGTTTACCGTCACTTTGTTGAATGAACAAATGACCAAAACAGAAAGTGTAGACCTCTAGATTCTAGACAACTTTGTAGTTTATAACCTTTTGACTTGAAGAAATCTAACTCATGAAAAAATTCACTGAAAACTAGTTTGCCGAGAGCTACTCTCGGCAATAATTATTTTGCCGAGAGCAGCTCTAGGCAAAGGCAAAAATATTTTGCCTAGTGCCTGGTTTGCTGAGAGCCGTTGCACTTGCACTCGGTAAACTAAAACTTTTTGCCGAGTGCCCCCATGCGGCTCTCGGCAAACCGCGGCACAAGGCCCACATTCCTAACGCCGTCGCGAATTTCGGACGGCCGTCTAATGTTGCCGAGCGTCTGGATTTTGCCGAGAGCTTTTTGTAATTTTGCCGAGTGTTTTGTGGAGCGCTCTCGGCAAACTAATTTTTCTTTCCGAGTGTTTATTTTTGCCGAAGGCTGACTCTCGGCAAAGCTTATGTCGCCGAGTGCCCGGGTTGTGCCGAGAGCGGCACTCGGCAAACCCTGTATTTGTCGAGTGCCCGATGAATTGCTCTCGGCAAAGCCTCGGGCACCCGGCAAACAACCGGTTTCCAGTAGTGAATGTCTAAAAAAGGGAACCCCACCTGAATCTGGATGGTTAGATCGTGATCCAATGGTCCCAATCATCCATTTGCACCATCGCACTGAAATTTCTAGTGGAGCTAACTGCTACATATTACAAAGAAATCAATCTGGTCAAAATTTGTTACTATCCTATTACAAAGAAAGCGATATGGTCATTAATATGAAGACTGCTGAACCACTGACGGAAAGGAGCCAGTTTGTGCTGCAAGATTGACAACATTTTATGACATATAATTATCGGATGTAGAATTGATTGCTGTCTTGTATTCAGCGCATACACCTCTCACCAGTCGGTTCAATTATTTGACTGATTTTTTGAGTTGAAAGCTGACTGCCTTGAGGCGTTATGCCACAGTGTAATCATTTTCCATAGCCGTTGGATGAACAATATATAGATGTACATCCTTACCATGAGAGAGCAGTCAAGATGGCCCGTGGCCCCACGCCAGGGACCGACGTACGGACGGCTAGAATGATGTGTCGAATGCGGAAGAAGACCGCCATCCAAAATGTTGCGGATTGAGGAAATCCTTCTACTTTCATCATATAGTTATTATCTCTCGAGTAGGACATGGGCATACCGCTTGACTTCATCAAGTAGGACGACACTCTTACGTCTGGATGAGTGTGGGAGTTCTTCACACGATGATACTACATTTTCATCCTCAACATTGATAACGTCTTGTAGTGTCACACCCCAAAATGACTGTTTTGGGATGTGAAGCATTTTTGCTAGTTTTTCTTTTAGAAAATAAAATGATTACTCTAGAGTAAGGATTTTATTGGTTGGATAATTCCTTGTTAAGCTCTCTCATTTCCATAATCATTTCCTTCTAATTTCTCAACTTTTATCCCTCTTTCTCTTTTTCCTTTATATTTCTCTTGATTGTAAATCCCTTGGCCGTCCTCCATATATTTCCGAGCCGGCCCAACTCTTTCCTTCTTGGTCCGCAGCAAGTCGAGCTCATAAGCTGTCAGCCCACCAACCACATGCATTCAAAAAGGAAATAAAATGAGCATTAAACACCGAATTAATGCATTTTCCTTCCTATTTCCTCTTTCCTTTCATTGACACACCATCCCCACCTCTCCTATAAATCCCAGCACCTCCCCCACGTCCTCCCCACCCCTATAAACACTCACCACGCCGCCAGGCTGCTGCCATGCCCCGCCGCTCTCGCGCCCAGCCATGCCGCCGCCGTTTGCCATTGGCGTTCCCGGAGATCCACCGGACGAAATCCAGCAAAATTCCACCCATTGGTGCGCCTTGAATTCCTCTACAACATATCCAAATTTCTCGGTCAGAAGAGTTCTCAAGCCTCCGGGATCTGCATCTGAACGTCTGTGTCTCCCTGTTCTGGATCTGTCCAGCAAGCGCGACGGTAATTCCAACTTTATTCCAGCAAATATATTCGCTTATTTGATTCGAAATCTATGCTAGATTGTGTTCCACCACTTCCTCCTTCATTCCTCAGGAGGGATTCCTTTCATCTTCCCCGACGCCTCCAGGAACGCGATGCCATCGTCAACTGTCGCTGTAGGACCTCATCAAATTCCAACTGATCGATCTCCTTTTCAGGTGCACTCATGCCCCAACGATCTTGTCCTTGTCATGTTCCACAACACTAGTAATCTTACTGTGAAACATTTGTCCCCAAATGTGCAATCCATTGACGGGAACGCGCACGTCTTCGAGTTGTCTGTGCACAGCCCGTCCTGTACAGTTTTTCAGACAACCTTGTTACTTGAATTGGTCATATCTTTTTATCCTTAACTCTGATTTAGGTGATTCTTGCGCCTAAATTTTCATTGCAGCATAATCTATCCAACCATAGTATTTTTATGATGTGTTTTATCTGTTTGGTGTACTGTATTTAATTGTTTGTGCTTTTCTTTTATCGTTAGTTCTTGCGAATCGATGATGTCGTGAAGAAGCGGTACGAGGATACGAAGAATAGCAAGAATCCAATACCACTGAGCAACACTATAGAAATAGGCAAGTGTCCTTGACGCATGTTGATCCTATTTCTTTCTCTCTCTAGCTTAGTTATGCATTGCGTATAAATTTGAATCCTATGTGTCATATCCTGTTCCTTTACCTTTCCTTGTCGCCTGGTTGTGGTAGATGATAGCGGTGTTCTTGGGTAGATTCATGCTTAGTCTTGCTGATGTCTGGGATGGAAGTACTTAATTTTGACTAATGATCTATGCAACCTAATTGGGAATGGTAATGGTTAGAAACATGGAGCATAGGAATCTAAGCAGGATGGTTGGTTTGGTAGTCGGGTGGTGGGAACCCGATGAGTTGGTAGCCAGGTGGTGGGAACCTGGTGAGCGGTTGTATGTTGGTTTTGGAGGTGATCATCACACTTAGTAATATATGTGCTTTATGTCATAGTAGTAGGTTGCTTTCTGCTATTAACTATATGTTAGCCTTCCTTTCATATAAGCCTGCATATCATATTTTCCTACACTTACGGAGTACGGCATGTACTCACGCTTGCTTTTTCCTCCACAATTATTATTGTTGCTCAGTGAGGAAGCCAAAGACTACATTGAAGACGATGCACAGAAGGTCACGTTGCCGCCAGTCGTTTGCCTGTGGAGCGCCCTGGAGCTTTCTTCCGCTGCTGTGTTTAGAACTCTGGTTTGTTTTATGTAAGTTGTTTTATTCGCTATAGAACTGTATATCACTATGATATCGCTACATGTATGATAAAACAGATCCTGGCATACATGTAGAATGCATTCGATTTATGCTATATAAAAATCGGGTGTGACATGTAGCATCACATCACTCACTTTTTTGTGGCACGTGTTACCGTGTACCTTAACCTTCGCGGGTTGCTAGGACATCTACAGCAAGTGTAACGCCAAGGAGGAGCAGATTCCAGCACAAGGACGTGCTAGAAGCAGAAGACGGGGAAGATGTTATGGGACGGGCGAGCACCGACCCTGCGGCCATGCTGGCCTGTCAGGGGAGGGGGCGTGGGGGCAACCGCCCTAGGCGGCGTCAGATTTGGGCCTGCCGTCGCGCCCCCACCAAGGCTAGATGGAAAGATGGAGTCATAGAAGAAAATAAAGATTAATTAGATCTCATAACAATTTGTTTGAGATAGGAACGAACATTTTTGGTTGTAGCATAGGCATCAAGTCGAGGAGCCCCTCTTTTTTAATTGAAGAGGGTGCAATTGGATCTAATCAAGAAGGAAACAAAGGGGTTTTCCCTCAAGACTCTCTCTCTCTCTCTCTCTCTCTCTCTCTCTCCTCTCTCTCTCCTCTCCCCCCCCCCCCCCCAACCATCACCCTCTCCCACCGCCAGGCCGCACCAGGCTGCCGCGCCGCCGGGTTCTTCCGCCCTCCCGTCAACGAGATCGCAAACCATAGTATCACTGTAATGGCAACCGTGCATTTTTTGGTCCAACCTGCTTGCATCACTAAAGGTGTCGCTGTTAGGGAGTCACTCTCTTATCAATGGATGTATGTACTGATAGTTCATTTTACGCCCTGTCAAGCCGTGCCTATTTATTATCTATTTCTAGTCCTGTCAGGAGCAATAATTCAATCAAGAAAAACGAACAAGACGTTTCCTCATCCAGAAATAAAATACGCATAGCGAGATAGTCACATCAACAACAAAGAGTTGAGATTATGCGATGCATCTTCCGTGGTACGCTGTCAACATTACCAAGGTGTTTCTTTGAAGCTTTGCAACTAAATTATTTTATTTTTGAAATATGGAGATGGAAATTTCTTCAACTTCACTTGCTAACATCTAAGCTATATACTGTAATGCATGGCGTGTGTACCTGAAACAAATAAATTTGACGGTTACAATTTTTATATGGATGTGTAGCTAATCTTTTAGGTGAAGTAGTGTTACATACATAATGACGTGTTCGACCATGTAATGGGTGCACATTCAAACCCACCCGTCTGTCTTGGTTTCTCCTTCTTTTTATCGGAATTTTATATTCAGCATCAACATAATATCGCTATCTACTTCATAGTTAAATATTTATAACATCATTATCGTGATCTAAGTCATACCTATTGATTGATCGACCATGTATGCATCTTCAAAAAACACACAGTTTTAGGTGAAGTGGTGTTACACACAAAGAAAACGGGGTATTGCCACGAGCACTGCTGCAACAACAAAAATTTGGTTGCGATAGCTAGATGTTGTTGCAACGTTTTTCATACATGGTTGCGATGTGTAAACGTTATTGTCACAAAACAGCTTCTGTTGTGAGAGGTATGTGTTAATAGCCACCATCAATAAAATAGTTGCAAGAGGTTAAAATCTATTGCAACAAAAAAATACTTGCTGCATCAATTTCAATATTTTCGTGGCAATACACTAATACTGTTGTCACGATTGTCTTGTCGTTGCAATAGATATGTTATATTGCAACAAAATATTATCGTTGTAATTTTTGAAAAGTTTGGTTGCAATAGAAAAAAGTTATTGCCACAAAAAAAGAATCATTGCAGCACGCAAAATCTATTGCAACCATTTTTTGCTTTTGCCACAATTTTTCATAAATTTTTCCACATCATGAGAGACAATAAAGAAATAACATTGCCACTAAATACACAAATAGCAACGCTGGTGCGGTGGTAAAGCGTCTTCTTCATAACACCAAGGTTTTGGGTTCAAGTCATGTCTAGAGCATATTAGCCTGCAGTACTTCTTTTTTTCTTTTTGCTACAGTTTGAGTCGTTGTGTCTATTGCTGATCGCAACGTTTTATTTCGTGGCAACAAACATAGGTATTGCAACTAAATAAAAAAATAGTTGTCTAAGCCTATTGCCACTGTACTACTTGCCACGACAACCTACGAAATGAGTTTTATAGCAATAGTAGGTTATTGCAACCATTTTAGCTCTATTGCTACGATATTTTACCGTGGTAATACCTCAATTTTCTTGTAGTCTGCCAGGCTCTGTGGATGCACATTCGGATTGTTTGGTTGTCTGGTTGAGCTCTGGCTCCCTGGCTTCTTTTGTCTATGAAGAATCCATGAAAAAAAAAACACTTTCTAATGCGATATGACGTGGACAACCAGTTCCATGCCCGGAAGCTGTGTTTCGCTTTTGGAGGGCGCAAACATCACCCTCAGCATGGTCACGTTGACGAACTTCTGCCAACCACGGGTCACACGTGCGATCATGTCACCGCCGTACTTATGCTCATGCTTGTTTTCCCAATCAATACAACACAAGTTTTGTAGCGATGGGTGAAAAAGCCCTGTAGCGGCGGGGCAGCCAACCCATCGCTAAGTTTATGTCGCTAGAAATGAAAGTTTGTAGCGGCGGTTGCAAATACACTACAAGATATGTAGCCTTCTATGACGATTTTGGAGTGACAACAGACCAAATCGTCACTAAAACACTCTATTTTATGACGATTTGTATGCGTCAAGTGACTTTAGTGATGAAAATTAAGTCTGTGTCATAAAAACCAGCTAAAAATCGTCACAAATGAAGACAAAGCCATCTTGTGACAAACACTTGTTCGTCATGTGAAGCCAACTAGGAACGTCACAATTAGACTTGTTCAAAAATACAAACACTTGTTCAAAATTATTTATATTGTTTTCCACTTCCGTGCAATTCAATTAGACAAAAAAGTGGACAGTAAAATATTTTTTTTCCACGTCATTGAGTACACTGGATTGTTTTTGTATTTTTTAGAGCAATAGAGTTAGCTTTTTAATAGAAATATTGTTTCATCAATAATTATATGTCAAAAACCAAATAAAATAAACACATCAGCCTTCGAGTGATTTCAGTCTTGGGGTAACTTCAGCCCATGCGGCTTGTTTCCTCCCTACCCGCCACACCAGGCCGCGCTTGCTCGGCCCATGCAGCGAATGCAGCCCACAAATGTTGGCCCAACCCGCGCAAAATACAAAAAAGAACTCGTTGCGTTAGAGATAGGAATGGAAAACCAGGCCGAAACTCGCTGCGAGGCCCATCTGCGTTGATCCGGCCCACTGAAAAACACAGCCTATATGCTAGCCAATAGCCATCATAGCTGCAGCGGCTGACTTGTGGGGCCCACATGTCGGCGCTGTAACATCCCTGATTTCTGCATGTTAATAATTTCTCTTAACCCTGTTTAGAAAATGTTAAATAAAAACGCTAACCTAAATTTTCAAGTCTGAAAAGTCAAGCTTCTCCAAATCACATCAAAATTTAAGCTCATACTTGAAACTTCAAATCTTTGCACATAAGTGGCCCCAACAAAAACGTATCTGTGTTCCAGGTGCTAAGATATAATTTCAGGCAATTGTCCGAAATTTTATGAAAAGGGGAAGCCATTCAAATAAATTGAGGAACATTCAAACAATTTCTGCATTCACAGAATTGTATTTCAAATTCTGGGCCGAATTTCAAAATCTTCCAATAATGAAAAATGTTCCTGTAGCTTTGAACTTTCCGTCCCCAATTTTTCAGATATTTCTGAGCTTGGGAAGGTTAGGTTTGCAGCAATTAAATCTCAGCACGTTGGGAAATTTGTTGAAAAATAAAAAGGATGTTCATCTCTGTTTCTGCTCTCTCTCATGTCCACTCTCTGCATCGCCCATGCCGAGCCCTGTGCCTGACGTCAAGCAGCTGCAGAGCAGGTCGCGTGTGCCATCAAGTGTGCCATGGACACACGCCACCAGCTCCCCCTTATCCCTTCCCCGTTCGAGTCAAGTCGTCGTCCTCTATGTTCTTCTCCTCTCGCACAACCCCGTCCCCAGCCGCCTCTGCTGCCCCAAGCTCGAGCTCGCTCCCATCGCTTTGCAGCCACCCGAGCTCGACCCCAATGTAAAAACAGAGCTCCGAGACACCCTCTAGATGCTCCTCAACTCCAATCGAAACCTCCTCGCCTGTAGCGCGAGATCAACGAGGATTTTCAGTCATGGCCGCCGGGTGACCGAGCTCCACATCGTCGTCGATTCCTCCCTCCTCGGTGAGTTTCCACTCGATTACTCGCACCCATAGCTTCCTCACATCCCTAAGCATCTATTTGTATCACCCCTCGTGCAATCCCACCACCCAAATCGACGAATTTCAAGGATTTCTGGTCGCTGTCTGTAGCTCTGTTCTGATGAAGACGAAGGTGGCAATTTCGTAAATAACTCGAACTTATCAGAAATTGTACAAATTTCAAAAATCTATATCTAGAGTTATGGATATCCAAAAATTTCAAACTAAATGTTTTTGGAATCCTTGTAACAAGATCTATCCGTTGGTGCAACATAAACATCTAAATACTAGTGTAATTAATTCTCTAAAAATCAGAGAAAAAAAACAGAATATTAATTTTACAAAAATATCTACACATGCAATAGGTCTGATTTTTGGCATGCTTGTTCCATGTAGGCTCCCTGAACTTTTCCCTGAAACCAGTTCTTAAAAATCAACTTAAATTAAGATTAATTTTAGTTTCAAGCTTCTAGATAAATCATTTTTAGTATTTTATTCCTATGTAGTTTTGCACCCAGTTTTAGATATGTGTCTCTGCGGATGATAACCTTGCCAAATAAAAACTCAACATAAATATTTGAACCTTCCAGAAACATTTAAGGAAATTATAAGAAAAATATTTGTACACACTTATACCATTACTAAAGCGAAAACGTTACACGTAAATCTTTGAACACATAAGTACCTAAATCATGTTAGTAAGTCCGCGAACATGTTATCTTGTTCTTAATAACATCATTGTAATGTATTTATCAAGAAAGTGCCATAAATCCTTTTATTGTGTCCGTATCTCTTATTGCTTTCAATTAAGACCGGTGACATGTTTAACTTTCCTTTGTTTGTTCACACTGTTTTATACAACGAATAAACCATTACTGGTAAAAGAAATAGTTTAGACAAAAACAACGAAAATGTTCTTAAGTTACTTTTGAGCATCACCATGTCATGTGCATCATGTCACTAAATTATATTTATCAAGGAAGTTCCATGAACCTTTACACTAATTTCATGAAGTACATTATATTGAATTCGTTGAGGAACCTGTACCACTAGTTGCCAATATTAAAGCACAGGACATTGTCATTAAAAATGATGATAATAATAATTAATTTGGTGCATACATGTTTCTTATGATAATTATATAGGTTCCTATTAGAAATAGTTTGCATATTCACATAATGGTTGTACATGTAATTGCTTCGAACAACCTATATAGATCTCCATCTACTTGTCATATGTAGTTACTAAAATGGTAGTTTGCACACGTTTTACTTTGAATGTTAAATTAATTAGTCCAAGTAAATGAACATATTAGCTATGCATGAGCATCTAGATTCATTTATACTTGGCACTTATCAGTTATAGTAAATTAAGTGGTATCCATGCATCTCATGCCTCTGAGTATAGGTTGTCCATCATATACGCACATATAATTCCGACTTAAGTAATTAATTTCCGCATGCCTTCTTAAATGTAGAAAGTAAACTTTTTAACACATAAGAATGTCTCCCTAGGCACTAGGTGCATATAGCCTCTTTTTATATTCAAACCACCCTAGGATTTATTTATATGTAAATCTAGTTTACTTACTCATGTTTCTTTGAAACAACCCCATGCTCCTTAGTACTCCTAATAGAGACTTTGCATAATAGATATGCACGCAATCACCAGTAATAAAACATGCATGTAGCATCATTTTCAGCATAAGGATTCATAGTAAATAGAGGTTTATACATAGTGTCCTACTTTACTTTCTTTTGGGAAAACACTATAAGATAAATACTTTGTCTAGGTGAATATGGCCCTTATAAGACCAAGAGCATATCTTAAACCGATGATCATCATACAGTAAATCCCAATAGTTTCACTCTGTACACCTAGAGCGCCAATAATAATTTCATGAGCAACCGCGTCATGTTCCAACAATCTACATTTCAATAAATAACATAGACTTAGTTAAAGCCCAAACTTAATGATAAGGTTGAGTAACAATTATAAACCACATTTCACTTTCAGAATATGTGTCAAAGACATTGTTATGCAATAAGAGAAAATTACTAACATTTAATGGTAAAAATAACTCCTCTTTCTTTGAAGAAAATGCTTCAAGTGAAATGGGATAAAACCATAACCTCACCCTCAGACCACACCCTTTATTGATGGAATTCAGTTTCGAATTAGTCACGTGAATGTTGCCATATTATTAAGTAAATCAAACATGTCACAATTCACCCTTATTCATGCATTTTGACTTTGCATCGCATCATTGCATATTATCATCTAGGACGCGAAGATGGAACCGAAGAGATGGGGATCATCGCCATGGTGAACTTCGTGTTGCTAACAAGTTGGTTGTGTTAACATTGCTCAGATCCAAGGCAAGCCCCGGTGCACTCCCATGTTTACAAAGTTTTATATTTTCTCACGTGTATTTCAAGTCATGAATTGTGCATTTACGTTTTAGGAGTTGTATGGAACCGTAGTTGCATTTGACTTACATGCTCCTATGGGTGGGTTTAGTTTTATACAGCCACGTGGTAGACTCCGCTATGCTTAATATGGTTGTGTCATCGGTAGAAAATCGAGTGGTATGGAGACCGCTCGGTGTAAGTGGTTTGGATTTACTTTATACTCTCACATGATGATGATAATGAATTTGAGACCGAACAGGGAAGTTCATGTGTAGGTTGGGGTGACAAGGCTCGCCTTGTTCGCCATGGCCCCGTTTGTGTCGGTTGAGGACCGTTCGTTGTGGCCCCGCTGAGCAAGTTTGAACAGTACCGGATACATGCTAGGAGAATGGGAACTAGTAAACTTAGTAGCTCGATGTTATATTGTTGGACGGGGCCCCACCTCTCTTTTGGTGATGAAGATGGTATGGTGATTGCGGGTATGTGTTTGAAGGGAGGGTGCGCGGGCTAACCACGGATAGCTAGCGCGGTTATCGCGTGGAGGACGTGTACCCGGGAGAGGTGACACTCGGACCGGCTTTATGATGTCTTGTAAAAGGTTACCGTGCGTGACTCCTTCGAGTGTGCGTACGTCGTGTATTCCGGGTTTCGCCTGCAGGTGTAAATCGATTCGAATCGCCGTCCCTCGCGGTTATTGAGTACCACTTGTTCACTGCGTCACATCGTAGTAAGAAGTGCACAAGATGATGTTTATATGCTTTTGTACTTCAATTAATTGTATTGCAACCATGTATTGCTAAGTTAGGTTGCTAATATTTATATTAATGCAAGAACCCTTTTAATTTGGCTAAAATATGAAAATAAGGATCAAATATTAGTGCTGTTTTTGCAATTAAATTCCAGCAACCTGGTCAACCCCCTGCATACTAGAAGTCGGTCTTAGAAGACCATTTTGACGGGTAAGTCTTGCTGAGTATTAGTTGCTCAGGGTTTGTTGTTTAAATTTTTGTTGCAGGTGATCTTTTGCCTGAGGGAATGAAGCATGTTTATGGGCTGAACGTGCTTCATCGTAGGATTAATGACGTCGTGTTGTATATCGCTTCCGCTACGCTTTTCAAACACTTTTATGTAATCACATTTGAACTTGTTGTAATAATTAAGAATTCTTTTACACTTTATTTTTTTTATGCTTATGTGTGTGTACATTTGGACTCTTGCGTCGTCAAGTGTCACCCGATTAAGATCCTGGTTAGCCAAACCCCTTATTAATTTGAGGTGGGGTGCTACAGGCGCTAGTTCATGATGGAGTTCTTTGTGCGATGTCAATTTTTTCTTTTGATTCACAATTAAAACTTTAAACATGTATAGATTGCTCATATCTTGTCCAAATACGTTGATTATTTTTTCTATTTTTTATAAAATCATTTTCTATCACTTAGATTCATCTGCATAGTGTTGATTGAGTTAAAGCTTGCACTTCTCAATCGGTACATTAATTATCACTACTTACTAGTTGCTTCATTTTTTTGCAACTCTCCAATAAAATTGATTTTGGGAATGATTTTTTGGGAATATGATTACCTAATACATCTCTACATATAGCGTTTTTTGGAAAATTTTAGGAAGCACCTTAACCTGTGGGTGTTCACTTTGCAATGAATTTGCTTGTAAACATGATATGATATCTATAAGATGCATCAGTTACAATAGACATATAGTTTCAAAAGTTTCAAAAAAAAAAAAATAATTACAGAGGTTGTAGTGCACATGAAACATGCTCACAACAAAATTGAGCTCATGACTCAATATATTATCAGAGATAAAAAAAAGATTAAAAATTGAAAAAAATACTTTTTGTTTGTCCTTTTTGTACTTCTAAACATAAAATGAGTTTAGACCTGAAATTTGATGGATACATATAACACACTCATGTACAGCTACAGTAAATTTTGTAGTGGTTTTAAAAACAATTGATCCATGTGCACTTTAAAAAATTGTTGTCACATAAGTCAATTTTCAATATACATACGTGGCCAAATTTTATCAAAAAATTCTGAAACATTTACTGATGTTTCAGCGGACATGTTCTCGGATTATATGCAGTTTTCAAGACTTATAGTGCACTTATAGTGCATGTTCATATGGATCACATCATAATTTTTTTAGCTTAATATTCTCCTCTGATTTCTCTGTGTAACTAGTTTCATTTTGCCGTGCTGCTGTTAGCTATGTTCAGAAACAGGGTCTTTATTCTTTTTGCTGACATTTTTACTTCACTTTGATTTTAGGAAACCGGAGGAAGCAAGGTCTGAGATTTGACAAAATGGCAAGCATGATTTATAGTTACATTCATCGGTTCTGTGAACTACAACTTAGAGACGAGATGTGTGTTGTGATTTTTATTCTACCATGTTATTGTAATCTGATGAGAAAATTATCACACTATGTATTGTTGGTTATGGATTGTGGTATGTGATATTAATAAAGTTTTGGTTTGCTGGATATTTGATTTTAATGATGAGCTTCACATATTGATTCTGAAAAAAGATGAACTATCATGGCAATAAAAAAAAAGGTGGGCCTGTCTAGAAACAACATTGCGTGAAATTGTGGGCTAGAAAAAAATTGTGTTCGAGGGCTTTCTTTTGGGCTCATGCTAGAAATGGGCTGCTTGTGTTGATCCATGCTGAAATATATGATGGGCTTTCAATGTTGCTCAGGCCACAAATGGGCTGATTGTATATGGCCCTGTTGGATTTTGTGACGTTTTGAGTCTGATCGTCATAAAAAATCTATGACAAAAGTATAAATTTTCGTCACAGAACATATTTAAACACATATGATAGGTGACGAACTGATTTTCGTCACTAGTTCGTCACAGATTTCATTCAGTGACAAATTTTTCAGGTTTTATGACAAAAATGAAACGTCACCTATTATAAGATTTCTTGTAGTGATACCCGCCGCTACTAAAACTTTCCAGCGGCGGGCCATGCCACATCCCGCCGCTACAGACCACATTTTCAACGGCGGGGCATGCCATCACCCGCCGCTATAGTGGGTTTGCCAGAAAAAAAAAAAAGAAATGCTCAGGCAGTTTTTCGGCTCTCAATTTGCCAAACAATCACAGAATTAAGAAACATCCACACGTACACTTCTTTGGTCAAATTTTCTAATGTTTAGATTCAGTACAACATTGTTTACAAGAAAAAGAGGAATTCTGTATAACAGAGTACATCAGCTCAGTTTAAAAAAAAAAAGAGTACAGCAGCTTCTCATGTTAGGCATCATCTCCAAATCATGTTCTTCAATCTTGGCGAATGGCTCCGCAAGCAATACAAAAGCCAATGACATTTATTAGCTAAGGTGCTGGCTCACGAGCCACACGAACTTGCAGAACAAAGCGAACCAAAGATAAAGCTACAGAAGGGAAAGACAAACGCACCTGCTTGATGAGTTCGACGAGGCGCAGACCTGCGACCCGCACTTTCTTCAGGTGAAAACAAGTCAGGGATTTGGTGACCACGGAGGAAAGGCAGGAGCCCGTGACCGTGACGGGGTCGTCGGGAGCAGAACGCCGCGTGCAGGCACTGCAGGTCGTCGTGAACGCCGGCCGTGGAAACCGCTCCGGGGCCGCGCCTCTCCATGTCGCCGCTCCTCGCCGGGGCAGCTACTTTGGAGCCGGCTGGATCTGGGCGCAGAGGGTCGCCGCCGGAGAGGGATAGGAGAGGGTTGGGCCGCAGCCGCGCCATCGTCAAGGTCGACGACGTCATCGAGGTCGTCGCCGTCACGCCGTCGTCGAGGTGACACAGCTCCAGATCCAATCACACCGCGCGGCGTCGTCGTCGAGGCGGGGCTCGTGCTGCAGACGACGCCCGTCGAGGAGGGTCCGGGTGTGCTCGCCGGGTGCCACCCGCCGGCACACATCCTAGCCTCGCACAGCCGCGCGGGAGAGAGGAGTGTTATTGGTTACAAAGTCCAAACAGTAAAGGGGGAATCCTCTTAGGGTCTACCACACTTGGAAGGGACCCTAGGTAGGACTTAGAGAGGAACAGACAAGAGCCAAAGGCTAATAGGTAACACTCAATGCCATTGATGAGGAGGGTAAGGAAGTATTTATAGCCATACCACCTTACAACCCTAGGTTTCCTAAGTACAATATTACCCTTGACCTAAGGGCATTACAGTAATTATATCTTCAATACACATAGGATGGTAACCCTAATGGACCTACGGCCTAAGTAGTGTCTCTTCCAAATACTATCTACTTGGGCTTTGATGGACCTTTCTCCTAACAGGCCAAGGAGCTAGGGGGAGGGGACACTATGGGCCTCCCCCAACAAGGAGCTTCGCCTAAGGCTGCCCACGGCCGCGCCTCAGAGCCTCGCGCCGTTGTGCCTCAAAGCCTCGCGCAGCCACGCCTTGATCCACCTGAGTTTGAGGGAAGAGAGAGAGAGACTTGTGCGGCTGAGGATGAGGAGAGGTGGAGGCGGCCAGGAAAGGGAGAGTGAAGGAGAGAAGGATTAGGGTTACATATTTTATACAACTGATTGAGATGTGGGCTGGGCTGATGCATTTAGATAGGGCTTAGGCAGTATGAGTACAGAAAAGCGGCCAGTGATTAGCACAGTAAAAGTTATTCGAAACTATCATGATAAATAATAATTTCAATGTCATATCAGTGATAAATAAAACAAAATAATAATTTCAATGTCATATATACACGAACTGTCCCAGTGTCCCTTCATTAGCCAGAAGGTCGAACATGCACTTCACACACGTTATGCCGTTCTGTCTTCACTTACCGAAGCTTTAAATGATTGTGACGATGCGGCAGCTCGGCTACTGATCAAGATGGTCCTTGACTAAACTATTTCCCTAGCTAAGGATCGTCCTACTTGCATCACATGGATAATATTCTCATTTAATCATTCATGCAACCGTCGTTGACATACAACTAATCATGGCTGATAGTTATTCACTCATATCCTTTAGAAAAATCATGGCATCCAATATGGCTACTTGTTGACAACAATAATTAGCATGGTAATGTTCTTCGTTTTGCTATCTTTGTCCGTGGTAATACTCCCTCCATTTTGCTACATTTTTTCATGGTCTTGGGAGCAGCCGTATGCCCACGGTATATTTTCCATGGAATGAATGATTGTTTGTTTTCAAGTAACTTAAAATGCAAAATATGCTCTCTCTTTTCGAGAAGATAAGCCATTGCATGAAGAAGTTGTTAAGTACAATTTTCATGTTCCAAAAGTGTTATTCACATGGTTTTAGTGAACGTATGCTATAGGGTGTGGGTGTATCGGTTTCCAACCCTTTTCTTCCTCGATATGTAATTCTCATGCATGTTTGAGAAAAAGGTTCTAGTGAATGTAGTAGTAGCCTTGTATTGGAATTTTATTTCTTCGGTCTATGCGCAATGGTAGGTATGATAAATATTGTGAAACAAGGGAAGTAATCAATTGGTCCTCAACTAGATCGGACTCAAACCCACCTACCGGCAAGCTTGTGTCACAAGGACAAATATTCAACGATGGATGGTTGCAAATTCGGTTGAGAAGCAATACTTCGATGGGCCACATCTAATATGCAGTGATGCATTTAGACTCTTTCTTTTTTGGGGGGGGGGGGGGGGGGGGGGAGGGGCAGTGTGCTCTAGTCTCGAGCAGTTAAAGCACTCACCTTGAAGAGGACTCATCATCATGGTATGAAAAATGATATAGAAAAATGCGTGTCACGAAAAAGGACTCCAGGCAAAAGGCACAAATTTGATTGTGAATTTGCGCAAACTACTTGAGGCTCAACTGATGATTACATTACTATTTCTTGCTGTCATCAAATGGTCAATCAGACTCGCAATTTAACGTTTGGTATGGATTCCTAGAGGCCATGAATAGCATGTCAACGGCAGGCATGAATGATTGAATGCAGATAATATTATCCTTGCGATGCAAGTTGGTTGATGTTTAGCAACGGAAAAAATAGTGCTAACTAATGAAAGGGGTGGGTTTATAATGTAGCAGCCGCAAACCGTAGCTCTGAATACAATCTTGCAGAACCTCAACAGGAGGTAATCAGGATAGAACACTAATAATGTGTTCCTGTCATGGTGCCTATATTTATCTGCGATGCATCCGGTGTGAAGACTGGGTGTACTTTTGAATTTGGTTGCAACAATCGTTCGGAACTCCTGCACAAAGTGCGATCCCAAACAATTAAACTTTGTAAACCAACATTCAAGCTATTTAGATTTCCATCCACACCTTCAACATATCAGAACAACATTTGCAACAAATTCCCCACACTTGACTCATTTTTAACCTAATATTTATCTCATCTTCAGAAGGGTCGCCCATTTGTCTTACTTATCTTTATAATCTTATTCTTAGATCCAAGACAGGATGTTTCAAACAGTACGTACACCTATCTAATGTATATGTAAAACATATGATTTTGTTACATCCACAAATAATTAAAATCATTGCCCCAGAAAAAATTGGAAGAGTTAATTAATAGGTTAAAAGGATGATTCAACATAACCAAAACTTAAGTAACCTAGATGTGTGTTGTAGGGTCGTAACATGTGGCCAAAGAGTAGGGAGAATCATAACTTGTTAAATGATCGATACATTGTGTATCGACAGATTGGATTGAACTTCGTCTCCGGTGGCATAAATAGAGTATAAATATCGGATATGTAAGAAACCTCCCTGATATATATTACAGAACATGATACAATATCTTAATTACCCGTATACTCTAACACACTATATAAATCACCATATTCTTAGCAAATGTTAATGTAAACTATAGTAAAAAAGGCACCATATGAGTAATAAAAATAGGAGATCAATCAAAATAAATGGACGGCTAGTATTATTGTTCAATTTCCCTCGCGAATACTATGTGATACTTCGAGATGTAAACGATTATGGCAAGCATGACCGAATGTTCCCACAACACAGCTTTAAAAGAGAGCATAATTTGTAGTATGCGGTTAATAATACTCCTTGATTTGCCCTAAATTTGTGCCTTTTGCCTGGAGTCCTTTTTCGTGACACGCATTTTTCTATATCATTTTTCATACCATGATGATGAGTCCTCTTCAAGGTGAGTGCTTTAACTGCTCGAGACTAGAGCACACTGCCCCTCCCCCCCCCCCCCCCCCCCCCCCCCAAAAAAAAAAAAGTCTAAATGCATCACTGCATATTAGATGTGGCCCATCGAAGTATTGCTTCTCAACCGAATTTGCAACCATCCATCGTTGAATATTTGTCCTTGTGACACAAGCTTGCCGGTAGGTGGGTTTGAGTCCGATCTAGTTGAGGACCAATTGATTACTTCCCTTGTTTCACAATATTTATCATACCTACCATTGCGCATAGACCGAAGAAATAAAATTCCAATACAAGGCTACTACTACATTCACTAGAACCTTTTTCTCAAACATGCATGAGAATTACATATCGAGGAAGAAAAGGGTTGGAAACCGATACACCCACACCCTATAGCATACGTTCACTAAAACCATGTGAATAACACTTTTGGAACATGAAAATTGTACTTAACAACTTCTTCATGCAATGGCTTATCTTCTCGAAAAGAGAGAGCATATTTTGCATTTTAAGTTACTTGAAAACAAACAATCATTCATTCCATGGAAAATATACCGTGGGCATACGGCTGCTCCCAAGACCATGAAAAAATGTAGCAAAATGGAGGGAGTATTACCACGGACAAAGATAGCAAAACGAAGAACATTACCATGCTAATTATTGTTGTCAACAAGTAGCCATATTGGATGCCATGATTTTTCTAAAGGATATGAGTGAATAACTATCAGCCATGATTAGTTGTATGTCAACGACGGTTGCATGAATGATTAAATGAGAATATTATCCATGTGATGCAAGTAGGACGATCCTTAGCTAGGGAAATAGTTTAGTCAAGGACCATCTTGATCAGTAGCCGAGCTGCCGCATCGTCACAATCATTTAAAGCTTCGGTAAGTGAAGACAGAACGGCATAACGTGTGTGAAGTGCATGTTCGACCTTCTGGCTAATGAAGGGACTCTGGGACAGTTCGTGTATATATATGCAGCCGAGAAATATAGTTCTCGATGAAAAATATATTGTGAAAGTATCTCTCAAAACAAATATTATATTTTAAAATTATAAGAAAAAATTAGAAATCGATGGCCAAAAATAAAAATGATCAACTACGGACAAAGCGAAAATAACAAATAATTAATCTGGAACGGATGGCGTAGTTTAAATATTCAAATCCCGACATGACATTCAATTCGCAATCACAGGACTGTAGATGACACCAGTGGAAGATTCTCACTTGTGCAAACGAAAATTAAATGCCTAAACATTCTATAGTCAGAAATATGACCAAAGTAAGCCCAAACACAAAAAAGTTGGAAGGCACACGTACAAAAGATAACGCCTAACGATCTCTCCAATGGACATGCTGTAGATAATTTTCATTCCAAAGGTGAAGCATGAAAATACAAAGTGAAAATGAAGAGTTTAGTTTCCAAACAAGTGGAAAGAACAACCTAATTAGATAGCAGTTTGTAGTTATTCATCGCAATCAATCCCGAACACCATGAGATTCCCCCACATGGTGTCTTATATACATACCAAGGATAAATCCCATATTATCCACAAAATAATACACTTACATTAACTGTATAAAGAAAAAAATTGTTGCATCTCTTTCTTCCACTCTGAGAGCGAGCATGCTCATCACTTCAGAAACTCCTGGTGGTGATGACATTAGGTGGTAAGTACATGAATGAGCAGAATTAAGCATGATACTCGTGTAACCATGGTTGATGAAATCTCAATTCAATCCATTTAACTACTACAAAATTACAACAACAAATAATTGGTGACTACGGGACCCATTTAATCGACATATTTTAATTGAAAAGGTTTCCCTATATATATAACACCACTCTCTGATAGTCCATATATACTCGATACAGCAGTATATGATTGCCCCGCCGCTTTGAGCATATATGCCATCAACCTTCAGCCATCTAGGCATAGGCTGCAGTCCACTAGACCTAGTAGTGTTCACTCAGTCAAGCTTTCTTCTTTGAGACCATATCCTCCTCCTCAGTCAAGCTAGGAGGGTGTAAGTGGCAGAAATTGTAGCTTGCTAGAGATCAAGGCCATGGCGGACGTCGCATTGGGTGCTGTCAGCTTAGTGCTGGGCTTCATCCGTGATGAGGCCCGGCTGCTGCGCGGCGTCCGTGGTGATGTGCAGTTCATCATGGACGAGATGGAGAGCATGAACGACCTGCTCCGCCAGCTCGTGATGAGCCGGCGGAGGAGTTGTTCCTACCAGTTTCGCCCGTGGATGAAGCAGGTCATGGAGCTCGCATTTGACTCCAGGAACTGCGTCGAGCTCTACATGCAGTCTACCGGCCATGTGGCAGCAGCAACACCACCATCAGGCCGCAACGGTCGCCACCATGAGAGCTTCCAAGCTTGCCTGCGGCGGGTCTCTTGGCTGCCATGGGCGATAATAGCCCGCCACCAGGTTGTGGAGCGGATTCGCGAGCTCAAGGTCCGTGCCAGAGAAATCGGTGAGCGGCAGTCAAGATACGGAGTTGTGGGATTACTCCCCCAGCTGCAGGCCCAGCAAGACCAAGGCAGCACCAGCAGAGCCAGTGAGGCTCCCCAAGCCCACTCCGATGGTG
Organism: Eragrostis curvula; assembly: GCA_007726485.1. Taxonomy (NCBI): domain Eukaryota; kingdom Viridiplantae; phylum Streptophyta; class Magnoliopsida; order Poales; family Poaceae; genus Eragrostis; species Eragrostis curvula. The sequence goes on along the minus strand of CM017440.1, from coordinate 27,997,930 downwards.
AATCTGGCATCCTGATGGACGACGGCACACCAGAGCTGCTCCAGTGGCTGGACCAAGAATCAGAGGCAGCCCAAGCCCAGCTCAGCGTGACGGCTGTCATTGCAGAAGACGGCACATACGGAGCCACCGTTGCAGATGCGGTGTATGAGCACTACAAATCTTCCAGCACAAGGTTTCAGTTTGTGATCCGAATTGCGATCCGGCGGCCTCCGATTCATGACGAGGTACTCCTGGACATTCTCCACGGAACTGGTGATACGTCAAATTGGGAGGACGACTTGGAGTCCAACCAAACGGCGTTACGACAATGGCTTCGCTTTACTCTGAGTGGTAAGAAGCTGCTACTGCTCATTTCCCATTTGGACTATCAGGAGATATGGGACATGATCAAAGAGGAACTCAACTTCTCTAGTATCTCGCCTGGTAGTGCTGTAGTGTCCTTCACCAAGGATGCTTCAGGGGCCAGCATTTGCAATCCCACGAAGACTATAAGCTGCTCTATTGTTGATGTTTATTTGAAGAAACTGGACACTTCGCTTCCTTTTGCACATGAAGACAACAATAATTGTATGCAAGTTGTGCGGTGGATTCTGCAGAAATGTTCACCGGATGAAGATTGCATGGACCTGCTCCATCATGCCCTCCACAACAACACTTGCTGGCCCGAGCTTGAGTTGAAGAGACTGCTTGAAGAGCTTGGTCAGCACCAGTCTCCAACAGAAAAATACAAAAAAATAGTGGCCTTCTGCTATGAGACCCTGCCAAATGAATGCAAGAACTGCCTTTGGTACTCAACTACATTTTTCACCAAAGGAAGGCAATCCCCCACCATTCCAAGAAAAAGATTGTTACTGCGATGGGTTGCCCAAGGCTTGATTACTCAAGAAGATGGGATGCGCAGTGCCATGGATAAGGCTGAGCACTATTTTGACATCCTTCTCACTCAGAAGCTGCTTCTTCCTCGTGAAAAAGGTCGCACAGGAAGGATAAAATCATGTGCCGTGCATCCGACAGTTATTGATATGATTGACAAGGAGTCTCCTACAGTTGAGGATTTATTGCTCAACAACCAGGTCCCACTTGATGGCTTGGACCTTCTCTTCTCACTCCGTGATGGGGTTCTTCTCCATCGCTCCAAAAGCATTATGGAGTCCTTGAAGTCACTTCCCACTTCTTCAAGGATGTTGCTGACAGTGCTGGATCTTGAAGGTCGAGAAGGCTTGAAGATGCACCATCTTAGAGACATCTGCAGGATGCGAAAGCTCAAGTACCTAAGCCTCCGGAACACAGATGTGACCCAACTGCCAAAGCAAATTGATGAGCTGAAACTCTTGGAGACACTTGACATCCGACAAACAAGGGTGAAGAGGCTGGATGTAGTGTTGCCAATGCTAAGGCATCTACTTGCAGGTTCTGTCCACTGCCCAAGCGAAGACACTGTTAAGTCTAAGGAATCATTTTCTACTGTGCGCATTCCTGGTGGTATTGATATCATGGATAAGCTGGAGATACTGTCCTATGTTAAAGTTTCTGACAGTGCCAAAGAGTTGATCAATCTTGGTGATAAACTAAAGCAGTTGAAGAAGCTGGGTATAGTTCTATCTGGTAAGAACAAGAACTTGAAGTATTTGTTCATTCAAATTGATAAATTACACAAATGCCTTCGGTCCTTGTCAATCCGAATGGAACAAACAGAGTACTGGGATGAGATAGATGCTATTTTACTGAGACCTCCAAAGCTTTTGGAGAGCCTCAACATCTGTGGCGTCAAAAGTGGGTTGCCACCCCGGATCAAAGAGCTCCATCAGCTTGCCAAGATAACTCTGCGTGACACTTATCTGAAAGAGGACGCTCTCAACATCCTTGGCATGCTCAAATGCTTGTGTTGTCTCAGATTACGACACCATTCTTTTGCAGAAGGTGATCTCACCTTCACGGATGGGAAGTTCGGTACTCTCATTCTTCTTGAGATTGAAGATGATATTGTTACCAGGGTCAACTTTGCTTCTGGAACAGCCAATAAGCTCAATAAGATCACTTGGTCTTTCTCCCACATGGAGTCTCTTTCTGGGATCAGAAACCTAATGAGTCTGACAAAACTCGAGCTCAATCAGGGAATCAGTGACACGAATGGTCTGCAAAAGTTGAAGGATGACATTGCTGCGCACCATAACCATATTGATTTCTACCTCGGTTCGGTAGAGAATGGTCAAGGATCAGGAGACAGGCATTCTGCTCGTTAATGGGGTTGTATAGCTACTTATGAATTACTATTGTTAATGTATTGATTGGTAATTTGCTTTCTGCTTAGTTGGTTCGTATGCTTTTATCATTGTGTACGTTTTCCTGTTCAAAATGTTTGTCTGATTTCCATACAAGCTGTCATGATATAAATTGTTGTATCGTTCAGAAATGAGACTTTTGAGTACCTCATCTATGCATCACATTATTTGATATACAAACTCATGTCTTTTATTGCACTGCTTCAACATTCCTTATTAAAGAAATTTAATCTACTTGAAAACAAGATCTCAGATACAGATTCCCCCCCCCCCCCCCCCCTCTTGATTGTATCTTAATCTGGCGTTAGAGTAGTCATTTTGTAAGCATATACCCTTGTTTGTTGTCCCTTCTCTATTTCTACTACCCTCAGTGTTTACTTGATGTTGATGTGCAAATTTGTTTGAGCAGAGAATAATAGATTTTAAGTTGAAATGCTCAAAACTCTACCTGGGGCAACAATACTAATAACTGAATTAACTCAGTTTAAATGGAAACAAAAGCAGAAATGGGTAGAAAATTACAGCTGATTGTAACAACTGGAATACAGTATGGTTTGATATGTGGCTCCACATGTAAGATTATTTGTTGATCAAGCTATTTGAGGCTTTTAACGGAGGTCACAGGCCAACTTAAACAAAGTAATCATATTTTCTGTTTTTATCTTATGAGTCTACCTTGTTTCCCATGTGTATTCAGTAGATTATTGAACTGCAGTTAAGCTGACAGTTCCATATTTCAGATTAACATTAAATTTTCTTATTGAAAGAAATGGATTCAACATGACCATACCATACATAGTAAATGATTGACCACTAACAATAATAACATACTCCAACTGACCAACAAAAAACTATGCAAGCCTCCTATTTTCACCATACAGCCATGAGTTAACAGGTCTATTACGTTTCACAGAAACATGAAATTTCTTATGAACCAATCAGTTGAGTTCACAGGAATTTTTAATATATTGTCTAGATTTTGGCATGAGTGAGAAGAAAATGTAATCTTGCTCATGAAAGCCTTGCAATAACTATGCAGCTGAAGCACATCAGAGCAAGGGACAGATAAGATCTCTCTATTCAACCATGTAAACAGCGAAGGCACAGGATATTGGTAAAAAAAGAATAGCCACACTTTTGGATCTTAAAGCGAATGACACTTAATATTTCCGACCACCTAAATAAATACTTTTATTGAATTATTGCTCTAGCTTTACTGGGATTGAATCGACAGACTTATGTGCGATGATTGATCAAGACAAGAATAAGCAAAGATGGACTCATCGATATGAATCCCCTGTAAACTCAATCTATTTTCTGAGAAGAAACAGAAACAGATCATTTTTTAATCCACGAGTCATTGGAAGCCTGTAATTTTGTCAAGGGATAAATACTATATCTCATTGCTCTATTCTAATGCAATTGCTTACAAAAAGGAACTGGTGTAAACAAATCAAAACTACAGAGGTTAAATTGATGATGCTGGAAGTGTAAATAATCTTGCAAAATAATTAGGAAGTAAACACCAACCTCAAGTCCAGAACTTTCAGCAGCTGCTTGCTAATAACTTTCTGGTAATCCTCTGTTGTCACTGAACAAATGGTATCTAAAGTATATCACCTGACCTGATGCACGGCCAAACAGATCGTAGATGAGAAAGTTAAAAGGAACAGTTCGAAAGATGGGAACTGGGCAGAGCAGACCAAATTCTATCTATAGTAGCTTCGACGTCGTGCTTCGTTGGATTATGCTAGCTTGTACCGTTTGAATAAGCATGAGACAGAGTCAACAAGTAGCTGATGAGCCTAGAAGAACATTGCAATATGTGACCTCTAGCTTCCATTTTGCAGCAGGTAAATTCAATGAAAATTTGAGATGGGCAAGTAGAATAATACCATTAATAATTGTGCCTCCAATTTTATAGATGCTAGTCTCAAGAAGACTACCTTGTATAATACAAAATTCAAACCCGGCCATGCCCTTCACCAAATCTAGTATTAAGTTCGCAAAAGTTCGTAAAAATCATGAAGCACCATTGGTGTGAAAATGATATGGGTCAGTATAATGCAACTTAGGCCTAGGGTAGCATCTGATTTCTGGGAAGTTGAACTCTTAATTTCACAATGCTAGAATATCTCCAAGTCTAACCAGAGAAAGTATTAGGACATCACCCATTCACTGTGACAACCACACGAGTCTTGTGCCGGGCGACGGGCCATCCAACGCAGTCGATTGAACTTGGAGCTTTCCTGCACACATCTAGAGATTTGAAATCGAGTGCATTAAGCAAACTTATAGCAAGGTTAAAGGGTGAACAAGTAAAATTTCACTGATTCCATGTCCTCTGTTAAGGAAGGGGAGAGTTATCCTTACCCATATCAACTGAGAAATGTATCACACGAGTGTTGAAATTTACAAACAAACACAGGCTTCATAATTGTACTGGGCGCCACTTATTCATCGTGCAATAACTGAAGAATTAACGATAGATCAACAACCATTGCTGATCTACAACGAAACTCGGATACGTAATGCATTTCAGATGAACAAGAACAGGGGACGGGTAGGGAGGTAATGACCGATGCTGCCATTGGAAATCCTCACATACCCGTTTTATTTCTCTGCAGCATACGTAACACCCGCCGGGAACGGTGCGCGTCTGATTCGCGGCGACTACGACGCATCCAGCCGTTGACCGAGGCTCACGCAGGTGTGGCGGCGGGGACGGCGATGCTTGGTGCGTGCTTCAGCGGTGGGATCAGCGGCCGCCGAGCTCAGGGTAGAGGAAAGGCGGCGATCTGAGAGCACCGGTCGCAGGGAGGAGACGGCGGCGCGGGATAAGGGCGGTGGCCGGTGGCCGAAGGGGACTGGGTGGCGAGCCGGCGGCGACCCCCTGACTCGCTGCGTGTCCGCAAATAATGGGCCCGGTGAGAAGACGCGAGCGCGTGGGCTGAATGAAGTCAGGGCCGGCCCAACTCGTGTCCACGAGGCATGTCGTTTCAACTATTTCGAAATGTGTTTGCTCAAAAAAAAAAACTATTTCGAAATGTTGCATGCTAAAAAAAAACTATTTCGAAATGTTTCTCAAAAAAAATATTTTCGAAATAAAGGTTCTAAAAAAACTATTTTCGAAATAATGTAAGAAAATATTATATATCTTTTTATGTTAAACTGTTTAAGAAATTAATGTTTGATTGTATAATTTCAACAAAAAAAAACTCTCGTTCATTCTCCTAAAAAAAATTCTTGCTACATCAATATTCTTGTTGTATCAATATTTTTTCAAAGAATATGATCGATCATGGTGGTTGAGTCTAGACTTTCATGATGCTTTACTATTTTTTATAAAAAAATTCCATTTTTGAAAATTTTATATTTTTCCCTACTCACGCTTAGTGCTGGGACTCGGGCCGTGCTCGTGCCGGCACGGCACGGGCCCGTCGTGCTTCGTGCCGTTTCGTGCCGTGCCATGACGGCCCGTCGTGCCACGTCGTGCCGTGCCGGTCGGCCCGATGTGATGAAAATGCGGCCCGGGCACGGCACGGAGCACGGCGGGCCGTCGTCGGGCCGTGCCAAGCACGGGCACGGCCCGGTTTCAGTTAGATGCCTCTTTCAGAGTGCGTTTTCAGTATAGAGAAGGCGCATTTTTTTGTTTAAATTGATTCTTTTATAGTGTTACATGGATAAAATAATTTCAAAAATTCCACCAAAATTACAATAGCTTAGTAAAGATATACTAGATGTGTATATCAAATTTGAGTTCCAAAATCATTATACTTTGAGCGTGACAAAAAAAAAACAAAGGAAAAGTGAGCTTTTGCAATTTTTATCTCTAAAAAGATATTGAATTTTGAACTCAATTTTGGTGTGGAAGTGTTCCAAGTCAATACCAACCTCTATAATTTTTGGGGAATTTTTTCAACAATGTTTGCATGAATGTGTGTTCAAAATTTACTAATCAATATAGAAGTTATGAGCTTTTGAGACAAATGGGGAGCAATTCAAACATACATGAGTGTAAGTGTCAAAAAAAATTTATAAAAAAATCCTATGTGTAGATATGTAGAAGTTGTACATCCACACAAAAAATTACTTCAAAATTCAAATTGGTTGGGGATTAACAAAAAAGTAAAGATAATGGTGAATAGTGACTATTAGTGTATTGATTGATCAGTACAAAATTGAACCAGGGAAGTTTGCATACAAATATTCGACATGATAGAGATGATTTTTTGAAGATTATAGAAAAAAGAATCATCAAATTTGGACCATATATGCAAAATCTATACAAGTTTATATTTTGAAATACAAATCAAAATAACAAAAATAACGTTGACTAAAGAACTTGACAAGAACACACTGCCGGGCCAAATCCGGGCCGCCGGGCCACTTTCGTGCCGTGCCGGCCCGAGCACGGCCCATGTAACAGTTTCGTGCCGTGCCGGCCCGATGTGCCGAAAACCCGGCACGGCACGGCCCGTCAGCTCGGGCCGGGCCGGCACGGCACGAAATCTTATCGGGCCGGGCCGTGCCACGGGCCGTGCCAAACGTTCGGGCCACGGCCCACCCGGATTTGGCCCGGCCCAAGTCCCAGGACTACTCACGCTTGACGTCCAGGCCCCTGGGCTAGATCATTCATATCCCTTACGACGAAGTAACCATTTCTCATTTCTCTGTCACTATCCTAGCACAAGATTGACCTTTTTTTAAGACAAAATCCATGGTGCGCCTTACTCCGCGCTTAACCCCCGGACGGAACAGTAACTGACTACTTGTTAAAATTGGGGAGAATTCCAATTATAACAGCATTTGAAGGAGTCGACTACGAAACCATACGAGTCAAATATTTTTCTCGAATCTCCATGTTAGTGTTACTGGTATGTCTTGCTAATTTTTCCTGCGACCCCATTGGTGAGCTTTAATTTTTTTCTTTCTAATATATTATATACGTGCCTTTTGAAGTGTCAATTTCTCTTTCACAGAAACTGCAACGAGGATGATGAGCTGGCAGGTCAATCGTTGTGTATGTCTCAAGCATCTCCAAGGAGATTGAATTGTAGCCATCAGTTCGTGACACAAGAATGGTCATGATGAGTGAACGAAGTTGATGGGCATCAGAGACATTCCGCATCCGGGCAAGAAAACACGGCGCATCAGGTCACCCCAGCCCCTGCTAGTTGGGTGCAGGGCCCACACGCAGAGATAGGATTACTGGAGTCAGCCGGAGCGTGTGGCCAGGATCTGGCCACTTGCGATTCCCTTCCCGAATCCAATCCACAAAGCCAGCAGCACTGTCTCTCCGGCTTGCCTTTTACTGTGACTGCCTGGCTCCGCACTACTGCACTTGGACATCACTTTTTCTACTCTGACTCTGCTTCTCCTTCCTGTCTCCCACACCAGTTTGAGCTCAGAGCAGAGCAGCTCCGATGGCCGCACTGTCCGCCACCTCATTGTCTGCCATTGCAGGCTGCAAGGCGTCTACCCTGAGCTGGAAGGTAAGTGATGAACTCAGTAGGTGAATTTTTGCTTCCGTCACAAGATAATTCACTGGACAACTTTGCTTATGCCCTTGTTTTGGTGCTAGAACAACGCTTTAACCCGCTCCTTAGCCCGGTTTACAGTTAGTATTGTGAGTGCCGTCGTATGTGAAAATTGGGTAATGTGCGAGCGCATGCGAGCTTTAGTGGGATGCTCGTGGCTGGTGACATAGAAATAGCTGAAGCTTTGTATGAAAGCAGAACAAGCACCAGAAAAACCTACTACTCATGCTTTCCTTTTTGAACAATATGCTGCCCATGCTGGGCCAGAATATCTGTCCTGTACTACAATATGAATTTGGTCGGTACCTGATCTCCTCACTATCATTGCGGTGGCCATAAGGCCTTTTTTTTTGGCAAAACAGCTTCTGGATTCTGTTTCTCCTACAGTAGCTAATGTAGCAGAATCTGTGAGAAGCTACGTTTCGCTGGATTATGGATTTTGATCAGAAACGGATTCTGCTACAGTGTTTTTGCTGTATCTACAGTGATAGAAACAGAATCCAGAATCCGTACCAAACAGCCCCTAGGACTGACTCCAACCCAGCAGACTCAGTTTCAACATAGAAACGCTTGAGAGGGTCGTAGGAAGCGGAAAGGTCGGCAAAAAAAATGCCTATCTCCAACCCAAGTCCGATCCGTAGTCCCAAATCCATCTCCGCTGCCGCCAATTCCTTCTTCTCCGGCGAGTTCCTTCGTCTCCGGCGCGCCGACGGTCTCCTCGCCGCACCCGTCCCTCCGCGCGGCTCGCTGGATCGTCTTCTCCGCGTCGCCGCTCCACACGCGCCACCGCCCACTGCGCGCCCTCCCCGGGTGGCAGCTCCTCGCCGTCGCCGACGAGGCCACCCCTCTCCACTCCTCTCCATCAGGAATTCCCCCTGCAGAAGTGAGATTCGTGCGATTTTTGCTGGGTTTCTTGCCGACGGGTTGCTGTGCAAAGATTTTCTCCTTTCTTGTTCTGTTTGCTGGCCGGTTTAGCTTGGTGTGTTTTTGGGCTGGTGTGGGAAGTTCTAGGTCAGATTGATGTGGTGAATGCTTGTTCGGAGCTTGAGATTTGGTTGATGTGGTTGGTTTTCCCGGAGCTCTGTTCCCCAATTCGCCATTTTGATGAGGAGTTCTGTCGACTGTGAGAGCAACTGCGCTCTCTTGTGCTACCTCCCCTGCCTCCCCAAATCCAAAGAAGATGCAGGCAGCGATCCTGTCCTGGAGTCCTCAAGCCCCACAGCTGTTGCCGAGGAGAAGTCGCCTCTGGTCCAGAAGATTGAAGCAGTGGCGGCCCGCGTCGACGCGGACGCGCGCGGCGCCGTCGTGGGCGGCAACCTCAGCAGGCGCTTCGATGTCGATCTGGACTAGCGTCTCGGGGGCGACGTGCTGCTGCAGTACCTCAGCGGCTCATCGTGCTTCTCCGCCCTGTGCTGGGGGTGGGGGGGGGCGAGGCGGCGCCACCGCGCGAGCTCGTCGGGGAGGAGATCAGGGGTAGGCCCGGGCGGGAGGGCGGCGAAACAGTGCGTCGGTCGCGTGCGCCATTTGCTCCATTTCTAGGTGGTGGAGCGGAGGTTCTCCTAAAATGGATATGCTACTGGGTCTTCGGTTGGAGAGTGAATTTACAGGTTTTTAGTTCCATTTTGTGTATAAGGGTTAAATAGGGCATCGGTTGGAGTCAGTCTAAGGTGGTAGACATTTAACTTCATTTGGGGTGCTGGAGCCAAAACTGAACATGGTCGATCTTTTTTCGCGATGGTGATGAAAACATTTTTTTATCTGCTTTCGGACCGCACCAGTTTGGATACCATGTTAACATTTTATACGCTTTTCCTTTTCTCTTGTAACCTAGTGTAATCATAATTTTGTAGCAAATGTTGTTGCTACCCATGTAATAATAAAATGTTCAGGCAATCTCTAGAAAGAGTTGCCGTAGTTTCCTTCCAAAAAAAAAATATTTATACGCTAATACTTGAGTGCTTTTTTCCCCTCCAAAACTCTACAAGTTCATGTCAGCTTACCTACAATGTGAGCACTTTGAAAAATCATAATATCTTCTGTTATCATGCACATAGCACTCTGTATGTATCTATCGATGGAAAAGGCAGCTTCCAGACTTCCAGTGTTCTGTACGTTGGTTGGGTTATGCAACGTCTTTTAGACTGTGCAACTGAAACATTTGCTACTTGTTGCCTGAAACTTGCAGGGAAGCAGAGTTTCAGGCAGGAGCCTGATCTCCATGGGGGCGACCAGAACGGGCCTGATCTCCCTTAGATCATCACGCTTCCGGGTTTATGCGGTAACTGTCCACAACTCTCATGACTTATAACAGACACCGCTATTATACACGAGGACTTTTACAGTCCTTCATACTAGATAGTATTATTGAAAAATACTAGCTAGTATTATGATCTGACGGTTTATATCGATTCACTCTCACTCACCAATACTAACTAGTATTCATGGCATACTGGTAATTATATTGTCACGATGTGGCTAAATCGAAATCCCAAAGCAGTCAGTCTAATTAACTTTTTTAATTTGATAATCTCCGAGTCCAGCCTGCCCCTGTCGAGTCCATCCCGATCCAGCCTAGCCTTGTTTTTCGATGAAACCCTATCGTTAGAGGATTTTAGGATGAAACCCTGTCGTAGCTGATCAACACCTTTCTGCCTTCCCCTCTCTCCAAGACAGGAAAAGAAAAGGATGAACATCGTCGCTGCCGGCATGCCAAATTCCAGTCGTTAGAGGCCTTCCTTCACCTCCGCACGCTCGTAGCTTCATGAAGTTTTAAACTTCATCACAGGAACACAACTTCTCAAATGATGCGATTACTTCTCCCCATTGAAAGTTGCGACAATGAAATCAGGGAGCCGATTAATCAAATTAGCAACCTTATTACCAAAGAAGCCGTGATTGGTCAATCAGCTACGACATAAGTGGAGACCAAAGCCGCGCATGCGGATCGAGTTGCGGCGGCAAGGTACGTGACAAGCAATGAACAACTGCGAGCGCCGCCGCCGACTAACCTGTTTCGATCCGAAAGTTGCAGCAGGGCTGAACTGAGGCAAAATGGGCAGGGCTGGGCCAAGCGAGGCCCAAATATTACATATAATTGAAAATATGTTTTTTATAAGGCTGCTTTGGGATTCATGCTAAATTAATCCAACCAAATTATAATTCCAAAACTACCCTCCACAATACTAGCTAGTATTTTTCAATAATACTAGCTAGTATGGGGGACTGTAAAAGTCCTCTACACGGCCTGTAATTACTAACTAGTCATATACTAAACCTGAATAAATATGTACGTGCAGGCGAAGGAGGAGACGGTGAGCACGGTGATGTCGATCGTGAAGAAGCAGCTGGCGCTGGCCGACGACGCAGTGCTGACGCCCGAGTCCAAGTTCACCGAGTTCGGCGCCGACTCGCTGGACACGGTGGAGATCGTGATGGCGCTGGAGGAGGAGTTCAAGATCAACGTGGAGGAGGACAACGCCCAGAACATCGCCACCATCCAGGACGCCGCCGACCTCATCGACAAGCTCGTCGACTCCAACAAACCGGCCGCTTAGCTTGATCCACCGGCAGTCTTTTAAACTGCTGCTTAATTATCAGCCTAGCTAGCCGTTGTTCGTGAGACATTAATTAATTATTCTTCTCTCTTGCGAATTTTTAGCTTTTCGTGCCTGTATGGTTTCAAGAATTTTGTTAGCCCTGATTGAGTGAAACATGTCCCTGGTCTCCTGGAGCCTGATTGCTAGTTTGGGTGTCTTTATTTAGCTTTGAAGAAAAAAGAATGCTTTGGTTAAGTTTGCTTTCTAATGCATCAGTACTACTATGTTGGTAAACAAAAAAAATAGTATTGGGTTGTTCATCTTCTGTCCTATCAATTCTTCAGATTTATTCGGCTCAAAATTCTTGTTCAGGCACTTGCCAACTAAGCAGGCGAGTTGGGCCTGTTCGTTTCCTTTAGTCCTAAAGTTTAGTCCAGAGAATCTTTTAATTTAAGGGTATTAAATAAAGTTTAATTACAAAACCTTTTTATAGATGGGTGCTAATTTACGAGACGAATCTAACGAGCCTAATTAAGCTATGTTTTGCTACAGTGATGTTACAGTAACCATCGTCTAATCATAGCTTCATTACCCTCATTAGATTCGTCTTACAAAGTAGCCCAAGTTTCTACAAAAAGTTTTGTAATTATACTTTATTTAATACCTTTAAATAGCAAGAACTTTGACCTAAACTTTAGTCCTAAACGAAACGAACACGCCAAGCCACACTTCAATTTTGGACTCTTTGGCCTTTTGTACCCAACAGAGAGAACCCTGCTTTTGTGCCCAAGCTGGATGGGCGCTCGTTGCCATTTTTGGCAGTAGCCGTTTCTCTTTTTGAGCTGAAGTCACTGTTGCTGAGGACCAAATGTGCAGAGTGACGACTATCACCGATATACTCCGTACTCTCTTTGCCTTCTCGCACATTTATCAAAGTTGATAGCTTTCTATTTGTAGGAGGTACAAGCAAGGTTCAACTTTCGTGACAGCCGTAGGCAGAGCCTTCTTGTGGTAAATGCCTTGTACGGTATACCATAAATGGAAACGGCGACCTTTTTGGTCTCTGCGCTACGAGAGTTGTAGGGGCACGTTGCTGCAGCAGGCTGATGTAGCAGAGGAAAAGTTCCTCTGAAAACAGGGGATGCTTGGCAATCCAAAATCTTGTGTTTCAAAATGTTACTGATGTCCGAAGTTAGGAGTGTTAGCATTAAATTATGCCTGTTTATATTACTTGATTCCGATAGATGTTTTAATTTAGAGTAATTTTAGTATTTTTACCAAATTACAGTATATATGGAGTATCATTGTAATACAAAGTTACAAGTTTTAGATTTCACTTTATTAAATATCTATTCTGGCCTTGCTAACAAAGACCTACAAGTATAAAGACCAAAATATAATTGAACTTTCTTCTAAAAATCCTACTCAATGTTTCTGCTTTCCTGAAAGAGAAATATGTCTCCTTTTTTCTGAGATCACCGAGCTCCGGTTATCTAATAATGAACAAAAAATCATTACAGCCCTTCCGGTCAAAAGAATGGATGAAAATATAGCGCCAGAACATAGAAAAAAGGGGCATTTACAAAACAACCATCATTTCAGACTCTAATTGCGTTTTAGATTTTGTGATTTTACCATCAGTTTTCGAAAAGCGATGGTGATATTACAAAATAGTTTTGCGATTTTACCATCAATTTTTAAAAAATCAGTGGTGATCTTGCAAAATCTGAAAGTAATCAATGGTGATCTTGCAAAATCTAAAAATCGATAGTGAAAACGCAATTAGAGTCTAGAATCATGGTTAAAACGCTATTGTCTCTAGAAAAAAATGGTGCCTGGCACGTCGAATAGTCCAGAAGTTCCTATCTCTTCGTTTCGTTTCAAGAAAATTGTGGCTCTTTCATGCACATTCCAAGGAAGACTAGGGTTTCTTTCATCATGTGCTCAAATTTAACACCTTTTTGTGATGTAAATAGTGCATCAAAATTTTACTCGAGTCACAACATAAACACTACAATCATTTCTATAACAAATAGTAACATAATAAGCTGTCTTCTTCAGAAATATTCATTGTGAGAACAATCGTGTACCGTGTTTAACACAGTGGAAAAATACTACGGAAGGAGAGTTTAGTAACAATTTATGGTCTTCTCACCACTAAATTTTCTAATCCTGTTAAATTACTCTCAATCCTGCATTCTCTTTAGTTTTGGCAAAACAAGAACAAATCCTAATGTTATACTACGGTAAAGGAGTCCCATAGACACAAATTACGAAATATTACAAAATTTAGGTTGTCAAAGTATATCTTGATCATTAAAGCTTCTTTTCTATTTAAAATATTATCTGAGAAGGTTTAAATGTAGCAACTCTTAAATAACATGTTCCTATTTAAAGAACTCTACAATACATACGACTGAGTTGTCTGACCAAGCCGAACAGTTGTAAATTCACCAGAGGGGGACAAGCGTTGAAACTTGAATTTGCACCGGTGGTACTGCTGGTTAGAGGACCCAACCCTACACAAAACATTTCCCACTTGTAACTAACGGTGAATTTAGAGAATGCATGTGGCATATATGAGCACAACCGACTCCAGTGTTGGGTATCGGCAACAAAAGGTTTTTCACTTCATGATTTTCGAGGTTCACAATAGGCATAACATATAGGATAGGGAGGGACTACTACTACATCAACAATGGTGGCAGTCTACTGTGGCGAGGGCTTTGTTTTGGTGTCTTTCAAAGAGAAACAAAGATAAACTGTTATGTCAAGATAAGACAAAGCAAAAGTTATTTTTTACATAAAGTCATGCCAAACAAGGCTTAACCCGCATTGCCTTTAGGTATGCATAACAAAAACAAATCCCAAAGTTAACTACGATAAAGGAGTCCCTTAGACACAAATTACGAATTTTCAAGTTGTCAAGATATATCTTGATCATTAAAGCATCTCTCCTTTTTAAAGTATATATTTGAAAATGTTTAAATGTAGCAACTATTAAATAACATGTGCCTCTTTAAAGAATGTTACAATACATATACTTGGTTGTCTGACCAATCCGAACGACAACTGTAAATCACCAGAAGGTCATACGGCTAGGTCGGAAGATCCAGTCCTACACAAAAGCATTTCCCTCTTGAAACTAACAATGACTTTGAATGATGCATGTGACAGATGTAGGCACAACCGGCTCTAATGTTGGGTGTTGCATGATTTTCGAGGTTCACAATGTCCATCACAGAGGGTAAGAAGAGACAATGAACATGGGTTTGTGGCGTGGCAGTGGTTCGTTTTGGTATCTTTAAGGAAAAACACGGATTACACATTTTGAAAAAACCGCGTCAAAGTATAAGACATGTGCTTGGAAAATGCCTCAATTTTATAAACATACATATGGTCCCAATTTTTTTTTAAAAAAACATACATTCCACGAAATTTGTTCCATTGTCCATGCCGATATATCTCAACTGAAATTGCAATTCTTTGAAACAAGTAATGTTAATTGCAAATCAAAGCCGAAATTGACGAGCACACGAGCACAAAGTACAATGCGCAGTTTGGGCAGCAGAGAACACACGAGCAGTAACGTCGGCACCAAAGCAGAGCAGGGAATAATCCGGAGTATGATGACACCAGCAACGCCGCCGCCGCCGGCATGATGTACTCTACTCTACTACACTCTCCTACTGTACCAAACAACACAAGCAAAGCGTTTCCTCCTGGACGACGAGCGACGAGACGACGTGTCCGGATCGGACGCCGTCCAACTCAAACCCCAACGGTCGGATCCGGCCCGTCATCCTCTGGCCGGCCCTCTACATATTCCGTCCCACGCGCTCGCACCCACGCCCCGCTCTGTTTTTTCCCCCAAATCTCGCGAGCTGCCTCCCCACCTGCCCTGCCCCCGCGCGTGCGTGCGCGCGCCTCCGATCCGCCGGAATCCTGTGGCGAGCTGACTGATTCGCGCGATTGGCGGGCGGAACTAGCTCTCGGCGCCTGCGCGAGCTGCGGATCGAGGGCCGGGTCGCCGGATTCGGTGACGGACTTGACCTAGGTGCGGTTGCGAGACGAGGCGGTTGCCGGACGAGCGCGTTGTCAGAGGTCTGTGTTTTGGAGGCCGGCGGCAGCGAGGTCGCATATGCGCGTGACGGTCACGCCCAAGGACGAAGAGAGGCTTGTCGGTCTGATGGCGAGGGAGCGGCCGCGGTCGGCCGTGGTGGCGGCGGGCGGGGACCTCGTTACGGTTGGGGGCGGCGGCGGCGGGGCGGACGTGTCGGACGCGGACTCGACGGGGTCGCTTGAGGAGATCAGCGCCGACGACTTCAAGAAGGAGTCGTCGTCGTCGGCCGCCGGAGCCGGCGCCGCCGCCGGAGGCGCGCTGGGCGCCTCGGCGGCGGCGCCGAGATCTAGGGCGTGGGTGGCGCCGCACATGGGGTACATGTCGCGGAGCTACGCGCCGGCGTTCCACAGCTTCGCGTGGGCGCAGGCTGTGCAGAAGAAGCCGCTGGTGCCGGCCTCTGCTGCCGCCGCCGACGAGGACGAAATGGAGCACGCTGTGGATGTTTCCGATGAGGAGAAGGAGGAGGGCGAGATTGAGGAGGGGGAGGCTGTGGAGATGTCGTCGTCGCCTCCACGGGCACAGCCGGAGACGATAGACTTGGACTCTGATGCGCCGGAGAAGTCAGAGTCTGTGGCTGTGGAGGGGAGTGGTGCTGCTGCCCGCGCTGCCGCCGGCGAGGAGGAGGTGGATTTTGACCAGCGTGTGGGGAGCATTCTTGAGGAGCTCGAGATGGTCTCGATTGAGGAAGCTGAGAAGTATGGACACACGTTTATCGCAGGGATTATGCGACTGATGGACGAAATCTCTGATTCGGATGCTGAGGAGTTTGTTGATGTTGCTGTGTTGTAGGTCGTTTGAGGGTGCGTGCACGCGCCTTCGGACTTGCTTTGAGAGCCTGAAGCCACTGTTCCCGGAGGACGGGAGCCCGATGCCGATGCTCGAACCCCTGGTGCAGCAGGCGTTTGTTGCGATTGATACCATCACCACTGTAAGACATGGTGACCTGAGTGTTTGGCTGGTTTCAGTTGTTGAATAGGCGCTTGACTTTGTCGCGTTTCTGTAGGTGGCTAATTCGTATAACCTGCCGAGGAGGGAACAGAACAAGAACATGCTATTGAAGTATAACATCATCTTCAGCTATTCATTTAATTACGGAATTGAACTGGCACCTTTTCTTTGTAACTGAAACGATCTCCATTGAATGATGCAGGTTGTTGTTCCACATAAAAAATAGATATTCAGACATGCTGACGCCTGACCAGCGAGATGAGGTTAGTAACCTGTTACTTTTGTTGCTCGGGGACCTCATTACAAGTAACTGAAGTTGTGACCTCAATTTTCTGTCCTGTTCCTGTGCATCAGCTGGATAGCCGTGTGAGACACTTAGTTTTTGAGGAAAAGGACAATGCCAATGACCTGAACACCAACCGTGGCACAAATGCAAATGCTATCGCTCCATCTGGGCAGGTGACATCAGGGAGTCTACCGTTTGAATCAGGAGCAGCAAATCCATTTAGTGGATCCTCTAGCTTGCCGCGGTTGGAAATACCTGTAAGGAATAAAATTAGTCCCCTGTTGGATCTTCATGCGGCTTATGATGAGAACAGCCTGCCCTCGCCCACCCGGGATAATGCACCATCTTTTCCTGTACCTAGTCCCATTGGGTTTGGAGCATTTCCAATGGCACCTGAGAAACAATCTTTCCCAGAAAGGGTTGAGCCTGCAAAGAATTCTTTGTATCCATCCGTAAATGATCCTTTGAAGGCTGTATCCTCTTACCAGCAAAAGTACGGGCACAAATCTGCATTTCCATGTGATAATCTACCAAGTCCAACTCCTTCTGGAGATGACAGTAAATCTGCAGACAAAGGTAGTGACATATTTGGTGAGGTCTCTAGCTTCTCAATTCCAAAGAAGGATGCACTGCCGAGTACAAGTCAGCCGAGTACAAGTCAGCCGAGTACAAGTCAGATGCCTGTCTCTCAACCTAGCACAATGGGAAGCAGCACATGTGGTCCTCCTGGTTTTCCTAAACAATTTGAACAGTCGGCAGCGGGACCAAATCCAGTACTAAAGGCTATGTCTAAAAGTAGGGACCCAAGGCTCAGGTTTTTGAACCGTGATTCTGCTAGTGCCACAGAAGAGGTTCGGCGTGCAAATTTTGTGGAACCGAAGGATGGGTTATCAATAAATAACCGTAAACACAAGGCGGTTGATGAACCTATGGTGGATGGAAACATGTTGAAAAGACTTCGGAGTGGTACTGGAGATCCAAGAGACATTCTGGTTCCAACAGGGAATTTGAAACCTCCTCAAACTGCTGTGTCACAAGGTAGTGCAGCTCCTGCCATTTCGTTGCCAGCTGTTTTGAAGGACATTGCTGGTAACCCAGCAATGATCATGCATTTGCTTCAAATGGAGCAGCAGAAGATGTCAGCATCAGGACCTCAGCTGAATGCAGCTGCCACGGGTGGCATGTCTAGTGGTATGAGCAGTATGGCAACTGCAGGCACAGTTTTACCACCTGGAAGTGCTCCAAAGACCACGGAAGTTGCACAAATTCCATCTGTCAGGCCACCTTCTTTGGTAACGCTCTTCTGCTCATACTAGTTTATTTCGTGGATTTATTACTTGATAACAATTCAGTTGATCGATATTCTTTTATGCATATTAAGGGGAGCGATTATTAGAACTTGGAATGATTATTCCCTTCTCAACTAGCTTGTAGGCTATATAACATTGTTAGTCAATAGTTATTTGTACTAAATTTTGTTTGACTCCGAATTTTTGCTTTTGTTGGAAGATAGTACTGACATCACGCTCAATCTTTCTGCAGAACTTACAGAATGATGGTGCTGGAGTAATACGTATGAAGCCTCGGGATCCCCGACGGATCCTCCATAATAACATAACCAAAACTAACGGAACTACCCAACCCGATTGCAACAGTGAACAACAGCTTGAGCAACATCAGACTACTTTATTGCCTTCTCAACAAGGAGCCTCGCTGACACGGTCGTCCCTTACTAACTCAAAAACTGTTGACCCTGTCTCAAATTCACAGTTAGCTGCTACAGCATTTATGGCTCCTGCACGACAAACTTCAGGCAGCAATAGGTCAGATCCAAGACAAATGATTGGACAGAATGGTCCAAATCCAGATGCAGCAACAAATGGTGCTTCTGCAACAACACTTGAAACTGTGCAGCCAGTTGCTCAGTTTGGTTCGGTCGATCATCTCCTTGATGGTTATGATGACCAGCAGAAGGCTCTGATACATAAGGAAAGGGCTAGAAGGATGGAGGAACAGGTGGAACTGTTCAGAAATCGGAAGCTATGCTTAGTCCTTGATTTGGATCACACACTCCTCAATTCTGCGAAGGTAATAATGGTTTTTTTGGCCTATTACTTTGAGTTGATTAATATTGTTGAAAATTCCACTCATGTATTGTAGTACTTGTTCAGTTTGGAGAAGTGGACCCTATTCATGATGAAATTTTGCGAAAGAAAGAGGAACAGGACAGATGTTTTCAAGAGCGCCATCTGTTTCGTTTACAGCATATGTCAATGTGGACCAAGCTAAGACCTGGAATATGGAACTTCCTTAAGAAGGTCTGCTGTGTGAGATATTTTTCCAATGACCTAAGTACATTTCTGCACCTTTGTTGAGTTTTGTCCTGTCTGCTGTTTGTGCTGTAGGCGAGTAAGCTTTTCGAGTTGCATCTATACACAATGGGGAATAAGCTGTATGCTACTGAGATGGCTAAGCTTCTTGATCATGATAAGAAGTTGTTTGCTGGGCGAGTCATCTCAAGAGGTGACGATAGCGTAGGTGAACCATTTGACAGTGATGACCGAGTACCCAAGAGTAAAGATCTTGAGGGGGTATTAGGGATGGAATCTGCAGTAGTGATCATAGATGACTCTATAAGAGTCTGGCCTCACAACAAACACAATTTGATAGTTGTGGAGAGGTATGTGCCGCTGAAATGTATTTTTTTAATGTCTACTCATGTATCGACTAAGTCTCCTTCTGGATGATTTTTGTAGATACATGTACTTTCCCTGCAGCAGACGACAATTTGGCCTTTCTGGACCATCGCTTCTCGAAATTGATCGGGATGAGAGGCCAGAGGATGGAACACTTGCTTCTTGCCTGGCGGTAGGATTCTTTTTTTTCTACCTCAATTTAAACATTTAGGAGGATTGGAGAACTTTGATTAAACTGAGATTCTTGCATTCTTGAACTAGGTTATTGAGCGGATTCATCAAAACTTCTTTTCTTATCCTAACCTCAATGAGGCTGATGTGCGGAGCATATTAGCATCTGAGCAGCGGAGAATCCTTGCGGGTTGCCGTATTGTCTTTAGCCGAATTTTCCCAGTTGATTATGTCAACCCGCATTTGCATCCTCTGTGGCAGACTGCAGAACAGTTTGGTGCAGTATGCTCACTCCAGATTGATGATCGGGTTACTCATGTTGTTGCCAACTCCCTTGGGACAGACAAGGTGAATTGGGCATTATCCACAGGCAGATTTGTTGTTCATCCAGGATGGTGAGGAATATTTGCTGCTTTATTCACTTGATTTTTCCTCTATTGCATTGCCTTTATTTTCTAACTTCGCAGAATGATCTTGCCATCAACAGGGTAGAGGCTTCAGCGCTTTTGTACCGGCGCGCCAATGAGCATGACTTTGCAGTCAAATAACACACATTGCTGAGCCCCAATTCTCCATCAAGGGCACCGAGATTGTTCTCGGGATGAGATCCGGTCATGAGAACCTAAACCGACAAAAAACCAAAAAACTTTCTAAAACCGGACCCTACTACTAAGCAAACCATACCACCTCTAACTGAATCAGGCTTAAACATGAAAGGTAACCAAAATGCTTACTGAAAGCCTGAAAGAGGAGATGGCAGTTGGTCGATGTTGTTATGGAGGTAGTGAGTAAATGGGGTAGAAGTGTCAGAAATAACGTCAATGAAAGATGCGCTCAAAAGCAAGATCAATGCTCACCACCTCCCCTTTTGTAACTTGTAAAAGTGGTGCATTTTTGGTAGAGTCCTAGGTCCAGATGTTGCCTCTGGCTGCAAGCCTGCTGCTCACGGAATTAGGGGTTGGTAGCCGGCGCTGGTCAACTATCAAACTGGCAAGCGGGGCAGCAGCAATCCTTGGAATGGACTAGGCAGGCATTTAAAAGTGTGATATGTGGCTATATGTTTTTGTGTGTCTTGGATATAGGTTTAGTAGGCTGGTTGCTTCTGTGTCCTGAAAGCCACATGGAAAGGGACACCTGGGCCTGGCGAAAAGAGCGTCTGAATTCAATGGTGGCAGAAGAATGCATAGGATGTGGTCAATTGGAAGGAAACGCGTGATCCGTTATTGTTTGAATTTTAAACGAACTTCAGGGGTGGTGAAAATCTAACGTACATCGGGTAACCATCTTCCCCGTGATGATGCATTAGATTCGCCTAACGAAACAACTAGAGATTTCCCATAGCTGCGAAGTTTTCCTTTTGGCCCCTTGGAATTACTGCCATTTTGTGAAACTTTTTCTTCTGAAAACAAGCTTGAGTTGCGGCTTCATTATGGGACCTATGGTTTTGGGATCCTTGGCATTAAAGATTATTTCCATAACAGAAATATGATTTCTTGCCTTTTTGTGTGAGAAGGTTACTATTTTCGAAAATATTTTCACATACTACATTTTTCACGCCTCACGCGCATGAGGACTGCTAGAGCCCTAACATCTATTATGCACGAGTAGGCATTATTATGGACAACCTAAGCTGCGGAACTAAAAAATATCGAGTTATTGCAGGGCTTAAGTGATTGGGTTTCCATCGGCTCTAAGTTCTTTAAGGGTTGCTGTGGGGATGTCTTAAAGGTTCATGGAAATATAAAATTGAACATAGACGACCAACATTACTTGGAGTAACAACAGAAATGTGTCATGATATAAAAAAAAAAAATGTGTCTATTCTTGCTGTCCATTCTAGCCACCGCCTTTCAAACGGCAAAAAGAACATCAGAAACGAGCGTCACACACGCTCACCTGACGAAAGCGTCCGGCCAAAGCCCCGTTTGGAATCTGAGCAGCTTCTATTGAAAGTAAGCGGCCAAGGGAGCCATCCAGACGCCACGGTTACGTCAGGACTCGGGCCCCTCCGCAGGCCTTCGACGAGATGACGACTCTCCTTAAGCTTTTTTGGATCCTTCTTCGACTAGATGACGACTCTCCTTAAGAATTCAAATTTTAAAAGATATATGGGATCCAAACAGGTTAGATTATGCACCAGATTCTAGATTCCAAATTATAGGATTTTAAGAATCTTGTAATCTGACTTAACCTAGCTTTTAGGTGATTTATGTCAAAAGACTCACCACCTTTGATTGCTTTTGGATAATTACAATTTGTGTCACTTCTCACAAAAAATATAGAAAGGACAATCTGGTCATTAACCATCTCAAAAACTAGATTCTAGATTTTAAGAATTCATGATCCAAACACTACCACACAGATTTATTTAGAAGCCAGATTATAAAAACTACTTTTAGAATTCAGATTCTTAGAAGCTATAGAAAATCCGGGAATCTCCTTAGTCTCCTATTCCCGTCAAAGGGAGGAGAACGGTAGCAGACAATTTTCTTTTTGAGTTAATTTCACAAACCCACCGAGCCTTTGGTCTTATAGTCACAGACCCACCATGTCTAGAATCTATTTCACAAACCTACCATTAGATTGGGTTGTAGTGTCACAAAGCCATCACCTTTTGCCTTATACCGCATCTCATCAATCTGGTCCCACATGTCAGCCACACAAATCAGAATCTGTATATCATATTGATTGACATCCATGCCAAGTGGGTACGGTATATAATGTTAGTTATGTGTAGCTGATATGTGGGATCAAAAGAGTATGATACGGTACGAGTAAAAAATAGTGGTTTTGTGAAAGTACACCTCAAATTTATGGTGCGTATGTGAAACAAGTTTTAAACTTGGTGGGTTTGTGATTATAAGGCCAAAGTTTTGATAGGTTTGTAAAATTAACTCTTTATTTTCCTTTTTTGCAGTTTTGAACTTTTTTTTCTTCCAGGCTGTTTGTGTTTGGCAAAAATATTTCGACATGTGCTCTACCTTTAGCTTGCTATACCCAATTTCTTTTTAGAAAACATGCAACTGGTGTATTTTGAATTGCAAATCACACTAACTACAAAACAAGTCTTTAGTGACAAAGTCCGAAACATAACAGTGGCGGATACAAGGTGACATTCAATGCTAGCCTAGCATCAAGTACTATGGCGATTAGCAGTGACGGACAGGCTGACATCAACGGAGCTACAATTGGTGGAGCACTCACCAGTGACAGGAGCTGTGATGTCAGCACCACCTGCCTACAATGCTCTTTTTCATCTTGCTCGCCCGTCGTCTCTGTGACCATCCCGTCACGTTTCTCTTTTCTGGTCATCGATATGGCTTCGGATGGTGGTCCATATAACTCGATGCTCTTTGATAGTATTTGAAGGATGTATATATCACAATCTATATATTTTATTTTCTCTATTATATATTCATAACATTACAATTAGGTTGTAACAATGTTTGTAAGAATAAGCCCAATTTAGATTGTGCAACAACCCATTAAATAATAAAGGCCAGTCTCTATTATGATCTGATGGGCCTCTGAAGTTGCTAGAGGTCCAACAAAGGCCAGTCAAAGATATTTTATTTTATGAGGAATATGAATACTTATAAGAACTTACAAGGAGGTACTGTAACAAAACTCTAGAAGGCATGTATACGAAAATCCCATGAGTGGTACATAATTTTTTGCAATTTTCAAAATAAAAATAACGTGACTTACTCTTTATCTGATTCCAGTTCAGATTGTAGATCATCGTGAGGAATATATCATTATCAGGCTTGTTGTATTTCTTGACCAGCGCCATAACATCCATATAGGGCTTCCTCTTGTCCTGCAGACCTCCACCGAAGAAAGTAGACAATACCGTACGCTTACCAATAGCATCGACCTTGGTCTCGCCAGATTGCAACACGGCCGACATGATGCACACTCTTGGGCCAAGCAACCCAGAACGCCTCGGACCGAGCACAAATTTTAGGCCCGCCTTCGGCCTTTTGACACACCGCCAAATAGATTTACCTTGACGATTGACATGTGCGGCAAGGTAGTTCTTTTGTCCCGCACCGTCAGAGCAAATAAATTTGGCTGCGCTTAAAGAGGATGCGCAACCGCAGCTGTTGCCTCTCGAGCAAGGTTTACAATATCGACGATTATCGGTCGATAATCACGATTATCGAAGATATCGGTCCGAGTCGATAAGTTCGGTACACCGATTTTCGAATTTGAAATTTGAAAATTTTTGAAAATTTGAAAAAATTTGAAACAAAAATATGTAAAAAAACTAGACGTCATTTGCAGAATATTGGTGGAAAACATACACGAAAACAAGTTCGTTTGATGGGTGAAATAATTCTTGGAAGATTTCAGAGAGGAAAGAAATTAAAAAAAAAAGATTTTGTGAACAGTAAAAACAGGGGAACAAGAACAGGCGGCCACAAATCTCTAAAATTCGTCGATTTGGGTGGTGTAATTGCATGGGAAAGGACTCAAATGGATTCTTAGAGATGTGAGGTAGCTTCATTTGCGAGGAATCGAGCGAAAACTCACCGTGGAGGGAGGAATCGACGATGTCATCCGAGTTGCTCATCCGACGCCCATAGTAGACCGATCAAAACCGGTCGATAACCGACCAAAATCGGTCGATAACCGGTAAAATCGGTCGGTTTGGTGGATTTTGAATTCAAATTTTCGTTTTTGAATTTTTGTTCGAAAACCGAGCGGTTATCGCGATAACCGCGAAAATCGGTGGAATCGGTGGCGGTCGGTTTTTTCGATCGGAACGATAATGTAAACCTTGCTCTCGAGGCACCCAAATATTCTCCACGGCAATCGATGAAGGGGCTGCGGCTTACCAGAGATCGTCACCCGGTGTGTGGCCTGTGCACTTAGCTCGTAACATTCTCATGATAATACAGAATTCTGGAGGATATTTGCAAGTAAGTGCGACACGCACTTAATTCTAAAAAGCTTTTGAAGTTTATCTCTCTTTTTTTTTTTTTCTCTTAGAGCACCTCTAGCAATGGATCTCAAAATAAAACCCCTACTTTTGTTTTCCAAGCTAGCATGTAAAAATGAGGCTCAAAATTTGGTTTCAACTCCAGCAGTAAAGTAGCCCAAGACCCTATTTTGTGAAAAAAATGATGGGACCCACAAATGAGAGGGATGATTGGAGGACCCTAGGAATGAGAGCTTAGAGGTGGAATTTGAAAGGGCATGCAAAATGAGAGCCCAAGTAGGGTTCCTGCTGGAGATGATATTTTGGTTTAAGACCCTAAATAATAGAGTAGGGGCTCAAGTAAAATCCTTACTGGAGATGCTCTTACTGGCTGTTTGGTCTGATCATTCATTCGTCAAATTAATTTTCACGAGACGGACGCTCCGGCATCATATTTCAATCCAGAGTCAACAATCGGCCTAAATGAAGCAACTCTAAGCTCAAGAGGGATTTTCCTCTTTGGTCTACGGCTTCACCCAGCGTAAACACGTTGGCCGCGTTTACTGAATAATTTTCTACCGTGCGATGCTAATCTCGGATGGGTAACAGAGGCTGGTAAAACCATGATGGGGTGAAAAAAATCCTACGTGTACGGCGTCACAGGCGTGCCCATCTCTGGTTGGCGCACTCCGTTCATGCCCAATCCCGGAGGGTGCGCGCGAATTAATTGACGTTGGTGGCCGCTCCACTCACTCACCCATCAATGCAGGCTTCGTCATCTCTCCCTCTCCCCGGTCTCTCCGCCTCCCAGCGCCGCACGGTCCCCATCTCCTAACGCCACCATGTCTCCGGCGAGCCATGGAGCAGAGGCTCCTGCCAGGTCCTCTCTCTCTCTCTCTCTCTCTCTCTCTCTCTCTCTCTGCCTGCTCCATCCGTGCAGCTGCTCGCCGCGCTTTCGGCCGAGCCTAGCGGGGGCGATTCATAGCCGGGTGGCGGGGGTTGCCCGGTCGACGGCCGTGGCCCAGTCAGCCTGCCTGCCTTTACCTCTCCATCACGGTATCGATCTGTTTCTAGCAGCAGGAGGTGGCCGGAGGGGATGAGCGCGGCCTCAAGGCGCAGCAGCTCGCCCTGCCTTCCAGAACCTCCGCCGCATCTCCTTCTCGCCCACATGGTTTTGTTCTCCTCTTTGCTGGTTTGCAGAACCTGCAGCCATCGCCGTTGCCATGATACAGAACCAAACCAAAGGATGAATTCATGGATTGGCCTTGCCCCTGCACCCTGCAGCGCGGCGTTGATCTGAATGCCCGTGTGATGAGGAGGACGGAGTCCCTGTTTCCCTTGCCGCTTGGTGATTAAATGACAGCAGCAGGGAGTTTTGCCTGCTTGGGTCACTCGCCTCTGTGCTGCCAAATGGAGGCAACCAAGAGGGGCGGGGATGATCAGCTGTTGGGTACAAGGTTTACAATATCGACGATTATCGGTCGATAATCACGATTATCGAAGATATCGGTCCGAGTCGATAAGTTCGGTACACCGATTTTCGAATTTGAAATTTGAAAATTTTTGAAAATTTGAAAAAATTTGAAACAAAAATATGTAAAAAAACTAGACGTCATTTGCAGAATATTGGTGGAAAACATACACGAAAACAAGTTCGTTTGATGGGTGAAATAATTCTTGGAAGATTTCAGAGAGGAAAGAAATTAAAAAAAAAAGATTTTGTGAACAGTAAAAACAGGGGAACAAGAACAGGCGGCCACAAATCTCTAAAATTCGTCGATTTGGGTGGTGTAATTGCATGGGAAAGGACTCAAATGGATTCTTAGAGATGTGAGGTAGCTTCATTTGCGAGGAATCGAGCGAAAACTCACCGTGGAGGGAGGAATCG
Organism: Eragrostis curvula; assembly: GCA_007726485.1. NCBI lineage: Eukaryota > Viridiplantae > Streptophyta > Magnoliopsida > Poales > Poaceae > Eragrostis > Eragrostis curvula. Next base: position 27,971,536 of record CM017440.1, on the reverse strand, counting down.
ACGATGTCATCCGAGTTGCTCATCCGACGCCCATAGTAGAATCTTGTGTCGATAACCCATCAAAACCGGTCGATAACCGACCAAAATCGGTCGATAACCGGTAAAATCGGTCGGTTTGGTGGATTTTGAATTCAAATTTTCGTTTTTGAATTTTTGTTCGAAAACCGAGCGGTTATCGCGATAACCGCGAAAATCGGTGGAATCGGTGGCGGTCGGTTTTTTCGATCGGAACGATAATGTAAACCTTGGTTGGGTAGGTCAGTGTTTGTTCAAAAAAACTTATTATTTATCCCCTATTTGATAACCATTTCCTCCCTCTTTAACAAATTTGAAAAATAGTTATGATGTTTCTGCAGTTAGTGGAATTCATGTACATCCCATTTCACTGGTTTGACTTCAGATCATTGCTTACTTTTGGAATGAAAAATCAACAAATTAGATTGTTTTCAGCCATTGCATGAATCGACTTACAGTCTGGTTGAGATCACATGAAGAGGTATAAATGATTAGCTGAGCTCTGGATTAATGATCGTGTGGAACTATACCAATTTTTGGACAAGGGAAGGTAAAAAGCTGATTTTCCTTTTCCTTACAAGCTATTTCCTGATGTCATAGATTTGGTTCTCATTCCTGAGTGGCAAGTTCTCAGGTTTCAAATTTGTTTTGATGACATGCCTCGCCATGTTTACAATGAATTTACATGTACAATCTTGATATTTCTGGGATGATTTCTGAAAGTCCCAATTAGATCTGCAATTTTCCAATTCGATCATGCAAATAGTTAGCGGTGTCAATGCTCATGCTGCCACTCTGAGGCAACACAAGTATTTTAAGATCTTCATTTTTCATGTGCTTTGTTGGAAATGGTATAGCCACTCATGTATTTTCTTACTCTTTTAGAAACTACATGATATGGTTTCATGATCTAGACTAATACAGATCACACAGATTATTTGTTTGCTCTTTATTGAAATCAGATTTGAAATCATGAAAGGTTTATAGTTCAATATTAAGCATGTTTTTATTGGAATCAAATTTGGAGCCCCAGGTTACCAATGAATTTCACAAAACAATTCATCTTTGATAAAACAAGTAATGTCGCATTCCATGGTTACGAATTAGCTTTGTCCACATTTTTTATTATCTCTATGTCCATCAAGAGTTTTATGTTCTTTTCTGATAGATGGCATCCTTTCTAGTGATAATGCATTTCTCATTATCTCTAGCAAATTAGCTCGGTATCCCCATGGATTCATGTGATACTCAATTTTGCCTAGGGTCATAACAGATCGAGTCTTGCCTAGGTGCCGTAGATTTTTTCCATCACGTAAAAGCTTAGGGGAGATAATGTTTAGCAGTATTGGCCATCTGCTGAGACTTTGGTAATGTACTACAGATGATACTATTCCCTTCACTGCATTTCATATCAAATTTTCAGATCAGTCTTTGCCAGTTCTATATGTTCAATAGATGCGTCCTTGCCTGTTATGAAATAACTATCTTATGTTTTTGTTTGTTTTGACTTTTGAAACAGATTAAGTAATTTCCTCTTCTTTTTACCCATAGGAATATCAGGAATACTTTCAGAAAGAGGTGTCAGTTCACTTATGTAAGAGCCCTTTCCTCTGGTTACAGAACAATATTTAAAATCAAAGGTACGCATCGTCCAAGATATAAGTTTTCCCTCTTCTAAAATTACTCATTTGTTTATTTATTTCGTCCTCTGTTTTCTATTCACTGGAATAAATGTCATTTTATAATTAGTAGTGCATATAGTTTTGAAAGGTAAGTTTCCCATGTAAGTTAAGTTTCAGTTTAGTGGTTCATGGTAAAGGGGTTAACTTAACTATTCCCCAGGATTTAAGTGATTCATGTTTTTGACACATTGCCACCTTTGATTTCTAGATTTAGCTTCATTTATATACTTTCACAATATATTATTAGTTATTTCCACAACAACACAAATCCACTATAGCGGCGGACTAGCAAAACCCATAGCGGCGGTTTGACATGCGGTCCGCCGCTATAGTGGACCATGTGGGACTGTTCGATACGCCGCCGCTATAAAAAATTAATAGCGGCAGCCCGACATAAAGAGCCTAAAGAAAACCGCCGCTACAAAGCTTCGGTATTGTAGCGGCGGTTTTGCTTTGAGCCGCCCCTAAAAAAACATGTTTAGCGGCGGTTGGATTTTCTCGCCGCCGCTTTTCTTCCCTTGACCCTCTCCGGTTAAGTTGAACGATAATTAATAATTAAAAACGCTAAACATTCATTAAAAATACTTATATACATATTTCTGGCGATAAAATACGATTAAGACGACATATAACTTTCTTATCGTGAATAACCGCGATTAAGACGGCCTAATAACTATATTTACATTAACAAAATAAACCAAAAGATCCCCGGCCGTTGTCTTGACAGCCGGGGACGCCTCCACTACGCCGGCGCCACCGCCTCCGGCTCTTCCCCTATGCCGGCGCCACCGCCTCCGGCTCCGGCGTCCAAGGACGCCATGGGGAAGGCGCCGCTGGCACCTCCGGCGGCCAAGGAGCCCACGGGGCCGGCTGCACCTCCGGCGGCAAAAGGCCCCACCAGGCCGCCTCCTCCTCCGGCTCCGGCGCCGCCTCCATCTCGACCTCCATTGGCGGCTCGTGCTCCGCGACCGCCTCCTCCTCCGGCTCCGGCGCCGCCTCCACCTCCAACTCCGGCTCCGCGACCGCCTCCTCCTCCTGCTGCACCTCTGGTGGCCATGGGGCCCATGGGGAGGCAGTAGCCTCCGGCTCCGGCTCCGGTGGCCATGAGGCCCATGGGGAGCCCTCCTCCTCCGGCTCCGGCTCCGGTGGCCATGGGGCCCATGGGGCCACGGGCGCCTCCGGCTGCGCCTTTGGCTCCGGAGGCCATGGCCTCCATGGCCGAGGCGCCTGCCATGGCGACCACGAGGAGTCGACGGACTCCGCGCGGTCGGACCATGGCGACCAAGGCGACGGCGGACGGGGACAGGGACGGGGACGGCGACGGTGGTGGCGACGGCGGAGGGCGCGCTCGCGGCGGCAGTGTTCGCGGGAGCGGCGGTCACGCGCCATCTAGGTTTTTAGCGGTGCCGTTCTATAGCGGCGCCGGAGCTGTAGCGGCGGATGAATTGCCGTCCGTCGCTATAAATAGTAGCGGCGGACTAGGGTTTCATCCGCCGCTTTAAATGCGAGCGCTGATCCCTCAACGGCTGCTGGGCAAGCCACTTTCATTGACATGTGGTCCCAGCCCATGCGCGGGACCACATGTCAGTGACGGAGAGTGGACTTGTTTTCCACCCCCGCCGTCACTCGGGATGGCTCGGCCTATCTCGGCGGCCTAGGAGGAGCCCATCCCGGTGGCGAACCCTAATAAGGTGGCCCATTTATGGTTTCTTTCTATTTTCTTTTATTATACCATAAAATTCTATTTTGTAAGTTTAAACATGATCCAAATTTTATGATTCTTTTTTCTATTTTCTTTTAAAATCATGCTCTTTCAACTAAGCATATATATTTGCATATTTACTGGCCAAAATGTTTGAAGCCCTAAACGAATTCAAATTTATATCACTAAATATGTGCATACCATTTTGATGCCCTAAACAAATTCAAAATAAAAATTATTGAACTACAAAGTTGTATAACTTATCAACCTCTTATTTGGATCATTTTTGGATTTGAACAAAGTGTAGCAAAGATGTTCACAAAATCTACATCTATCATATAGTTTCATGAACATCTTTGCTAGATGTAGATTTTGTGAACATCTTTGCTACAATTTGTTCAAATCCAAAAATGATCCAAATAAGAGTTGTTTAGGTTGATAAGTTATACAACTTTGTAGTTCAACAATTTTTATTTTAAATTAATCTTGCTAACGAAAAGTACAATTGAAGTTTGAATTTCTCAAATTTCAAATTCAAATTTCATAAAACGACCTCGGATGGAGAAATCACTAAAATGAAATGTGTAGACCTCAACGAAATCTAAAACTTTGTAGTTGACAACTTTTGTATTTGAGATCGTTTAATAACTCAAATAAACGCATAAACGATAACAAGAACACACAAATGCCACGTCAGCGATCCGTTGTTTCGAAATCCTGGCCTCCCATTGGTCCAAATGAATCCACCCGGATCCGGTCCCTCTTCCATCTCTCGCTCATCTCTCCCTCATCGCTCTCTCGCATATCTATCTCTCTCCCTCATCTCTCTCTCGCAGGCAGCAGTGGCAGAGGCCCCAGTCCGCCCGCGTGCAAGGGGCAGCGAGCGGCGGCGTGCTGGCGTGCGACGTGCTGGCGTGGAGGCGGCGGTGGCGTGCGGTGGTGCTGGCGTGGAGGCGGCGGAGGCGTGCGGTGGTGCTGGCGTGCGGCGTGCTGGCGTGGAGGCGGCGGCGGCGTGGAGGTGGCGGCCCCGGCAGCGGCGTGCAGGTGGCGGCCCCGGCAGCGGCGTGCAGGTTGCGGCCCCGGCAGCGGCGTGGCAAGGGCGGCGAACGGCGTGGAGGTGGCGGCCCCGACAGCGGCGTGGCAAGGGCGGCAACGCGAGCAGGACGCAGCAGGACCATGCGGCGGCGGCGTGCGGCGTGCGGTGGTGGTGGCGTCCGGCGGCGGTGCCGGTGACAGACCTTTTTTTTTAATTTTCGAAAATCAATAGTAGCGGCGGACCATGCTACTGTCCGCCTCTAAAAATGACCTTTTTAGAGGCGGACTGTGGCATGGTCCGCAGCTAAAGATTCAATTTGTAGCGGCGGATGGATCTCTGGTCCGCCGCTAAAACTGTCATTTGTAGCGGCGGTTGTTTTGGACCGCCGCTACAAAGATGATTTGTAGCGACGGAAGCCTAGTGGCGGACCAGCGAAACCGCCGCTATAGTACGTTACGATCCGCCGCAATAGTGCGTTTGTGTTGTTGTGTTCATTAGTTTAGGCTTCTAGACAAATAATTATCTATTTAATTACTAATATCTATCTTCATTGTTACTCAGTTCCAACCGTACCTTAAAGGCTAATAATGAGTACGTGATAAGAATATGCGCATACTTGACTATTCTGGCCAACCTGCATTTTCATTGATCTCAGGAAAAGGAATAATGCTGAACTGTTTAGTTGGGGTGAGGGCCACTTAATTATCTACAAACACGTTTATGTTGTTCGTGTTCATGTTACCCCCCCCCCCCCCCCCCCCCCCTCCCCCAACCCTCACATTGTGGTTCTATTATTATAATATACAGAGAAATAGGCCTTAAACAGGATATTCTTTTTCGTTTATTGTTTACTGTGTGAGTTTTTTTTTACTAGGATGGTGCTCACCGTCTTTTGCTCACACTGACTGTATTTTAACTCACAATCACCTTGTAACACTCTTACAACAATGAAAAATGGTCGTTGCAGATTACGGAATAATATTTAAAATCAAAGGTATGTGTCACCATACAAAATATATGTTTTTTCCTCTTCTTAAGTTTGGTTTATAGATAATGTCGCCCTTCGATTATTTAATTTAGGTTTGCTGATCGAGCTATCTTCCACTTTACAAGGAGGTCCTTAAAGTACCAATGAGCCTTGTCTCGCAAAAAAAAAAGTACCAATGAGCCTCTTCGTGTTCCTAGACTTAAGTGAAGAGAGGTGCGTTATTTGGATTTCAGTAACATATATTGAGTCGGATTCCCCTGTCCCTGTCGAGTATTGAACTGAACCTCCATTTCAGCTATACTACTTTATTCATCTTGCTTATGTTTTTTTTTTGGGAACTTCATCTTGCTTATGTTAAAGATACCAGAAGTGAACAAGATCTTTGCTCACTCAAAAAAAAAAAACCTGGACTTCACTTTTACTTTACTATTCACAAAATATGCAAAGTTAATTTTGATTGCTTATGTGAGGACTGAGGTTTGATTTTCATGCCAAGTGATTATTGATTTTATACTTACATTTCTGCGTTTTCTACTATCTGATTTTATTTATGGCTTTTCTGCTGCCTGTCCTTAATTTATTAGCTGTAAATTTGTTTGCACATTCATTGTCCACCTCTCATTGTGCTTTAGAAAGAAAAACCTTGAACTACAACAGTGCAACACTGTTGGCACTGACCTATTTCAGTCCAGTACATGATAAATTATTTTAAGCAGCTACAACTAAATATTGTTGTGCAGGTTGTTAATGTCATTGACGAGGAGGCAAATCAGATAGCTTCTTAACATTGGCAGCATTTGTAGTTCTGCGGAAAAAGGATTTTATATATTGGTTCAGCCTGATGACTGATCAGCCTTGACTTGAATTGAGCCATCCTTTGTGCAACCTATTTGTCATCTACAGAGTGGCTCTTGTTTGGTTTCATATGTAGTCTCCCCTGCTTTCCTGGGACTAACGACTTTTTAGATTCTTCTACTTCTTTTTTAGTTTTAACATGGTCATTGCCTTTTACCTGCCATTGCTACATCTAAATATGTGCTTGTTTGTAATCCCTAATAGTTATCATCATTAATTGTTTTATATTTTTGTTTCAGTACTAATCAACAATGTCGTTATAGGCATGTGACCCTGAAATAGAAATGGTTGTTCTAATATGCGACAGATACATGTTTATCAAAGAAAAACATCTTGGCAATACAAAGCTTCAATACGATGAACCAAGCTGGACAATGCATATGGGGCGGATGTTCGAGCAACAATTGAAATAGTTTAACGTCTTCAGCACAATGTGCTCAAGCCCCATTATCTAGCTAGAAGACTTTCTCATTGAATACTCTTCACTTGAAGATCAAAACAGAGTGGTTTGTAAGAGCCCCCAAAGCATGTGATTGTAGCTTAAAACACAAAGATAGGTATATGTGAAGTCTCTTGCATGTATTCTATATTTGAGTGTTATAACAGGACTACATGTATCGACTATATTTTAAACAACAATAATGTCAAATATTTGTATCAACCATTGTTGCAAGTACATATGGGCCTCTACAATATTTATTTCTCAACTAATTTTTTCAACAAACGGCACGCAAGGGTGCGCCGCCTTCTACTAGTGAGTAACTCTAAGCTCAAGAGGGATGAGTTCAGCCTAAGCCAAATATAAATTGCCGGAACAAGTCGAGCATGAAGACGTACTCGTTTCAATAACCTTATTCGTGATATGTATAGTACGTAGTGTATCTATTTTCTGGCGCCACGTTTTTTAAACGTACGATACATACATAGGTGTGCCAATACATATAGCCAGCAGAGGGCAGCGCCACACTTCAGCATGCATCCATGCGATATATTGCTCAAGCGCAGCGTCTTCACGATTCCTATCCTACCTATATATACTATGACGCCGGCTACTGCTGCAGGTACACGCCGATCTCTACGACGCCACCCTTGGCGAGATCGTAGTGGCCGTAGTTCCTGGTGAGCACGTACCCGGTCGCTTTCCGGAACCGGCCGGCGCCGCCGACGACCGTCGATTCCCTTACCTCGTCGGCCAGGTCCACACGGCCCTTCACGGCCACCGAGCCGGAGCCGTCCGCCATCACCAGGTGCATGCTCAGGTCCGTCACGGCGCCGCCCTCCGCCACGCGCACGCCGAACCCCTGCGCCGCGCCCACGCGCGCCGCCGCCTCGATCCGGAGCCCCGCCTTGAGCGGGTTGTTGAACACGACAATGTCGCCGAACCGCCGCGGCGACGACGACGCGGCGGTGCGTGGCATGCCGCTGCCGGAGACGACGCGCATGGCTGACGGGCGCGGGCCGGCGTAGTCGTCGTGCATGTAGAAGTGGAGGTGCTGCTGCTCGGTGTGGCTGGTGGTGGTGGTGGTGCAAGCGGCCGCTGCGGCGAGAGCGACGACGAGGACGACGGAGAAGGTGGATGATGGAGTGGCCATGATTTTTAAAATTTTATGACTGTAAAGTTGCGTGTTATGCATCCAATGCAGTAGGTCGACCTTGGTGCATATCGACGAGTAGATCGATGGGTTGCTTTTATAGTGATTACTGTGAGCGCAAATGCATGCGTGCACAAGTTGGATCGGACTAGCTAGCTCCTGATCTTTCTTATTGCTTTGCCCCAGAAAAAGACGGATGGTTTGGGAGTGAAGTGTGCAATGACCATCAAGACAAAGATAGATCTTATTATTTTCAAGCCAAGATAACTACGGCCCTGTTGTACGTTATCACTGGACTGATCGATATTGGCGGCTCATCTTACAACCAGGTGATTTTTTTTTTACTTATTTTATCTAGACATGCACTAATATCTTTTTCACAATCTTCATATAGTGGGGTACCACACGTATCAAATTATAATTTGGTACCTTTTTGATACTTTTTAAAGATTGTAAAAAATATATTTTTTATGAAACAAGAGGGACATGACCTTATTTTTAATATACATTAAGTAAAAACAAAGAAGCAAAGGCTCCACCAAGCAAATAGAAGAAGAATTAAGAAGTTGAATCTAGCAAAAACAAATTAAAGTATGGTAAGTATAGATCTTTCACTCTGTGGGTAAGCATTGCAAAATCATGAATGAACATGCTCTGAAGATTGCAAAATCATAAAGAATAGACTAAAAGTTCCCATCAAGAAAACCTACATTAATGGATGAATGTCTATCATAAGACAATAATTTCTATAAGGATGGGAACTTCGAGGCTTTCTTGACGTGTTTGAGAGTTTGTAATGGTTGAAATTGTATTGAGCATTGTGTTTGCCGATACCAATCGAAAAGCAAAAATTTCTTAACCAATTGCATCTTTGAGATAGGTGCTTCAGTGTTTTTCATGTTGTAGCATATGAGTTCAATGCCATGTTTCTCCTTTTCAGCAATCCTTTAATATCCGATGATCTTTCTTTCAACTTTTATATGACCATATAAAAGTTTGCGTGTTATGCATCCACTGCAGTAGTAGGTCGATCTTGGTGCATATCAACAAGTAGATCGATGGGTTGCTTTTATACTGATTACTGTGAGAGCAAGTGCATGCGTGCACAAGTTCGATCGGGCTAGCTCGTGATTTGTCATATTACCCTGCCCCAGAAAATGACGGATCTTTGGGAGTGAGTGTGTAATGGCCATCAATACGAAGATACATCACATTATTTAATCACCAAGATAACTACGGCCCTGTTATTATCACTGAACCGATTATTGATATTTGCGGCTCATCTATAAGAATTTTTATAACCAGATGTTTTTTTCTAATGATCTTTTTCACTTATTTTTGCTGGATATATACGAAGACTGGACTCGAAATAGCATGGGATTGGACAAAAGATCTTTTTGGAAAACTATAAAATGGTACCACGCACATGTATCATATTTTGGTAGTATAACGTTGGTATTTGAAAAATTTTAAGGATTGTGAAAAAGTATTTTTGATACAACAAGAGGGATCTAAATTGATGAGCATTGTGTACCACTATTGTGTCATTTTAGAGTTTGGGAAATACATACAATTCACCTATAGTTCAACACTTCTCTTTATCTGCAAGCTTCCTCCGGCCACAAACGTTGACCTCAATTCATTTTAATAAATCAAGCCAAGACATCTAATTCTAATACCATACTCCTCCCTCCAGTATCAAATTTGTTGTCGCTTAGGACATTGACACGTTCTTCAAAACACAACTTTGACCAATACGTTTGACTTAAGCCAACCTGAAAACGAAAACAATTTTGATACCGGAGGGAGTAATTGGTGTTGGGGTATCGAAGGTCCTGGCTGGACTCAGCGAAGCCCTCCAACAGGTTATATGAATGTGTCTGGCCCTAGCGAAGCCCTCCGCGCATCTTGGCGTCTGAAGATCTCCCTCACGAAGCCCTTCTTACTCTTTGTCGACCTTAGGCCCCTTGGCGAAGCCCTCCTGAAATGTTAGTGTCCTTGGAATTAGGTTCTCCTGCCCAGATTGTACAATTGGTCTTCCGTTATGAGTGGTGGCGAAGCCCCCAGTCGCCCGCGATGCCGGGCGAAGGGGTGCGAGATGACAATCGGGAGCGGACAGAATAAATGAAGTGCTCTTGGCTCGGGGCCCGAAAAACAGATGTCATTTCAGGACCTCATCCCTCCATATTTATAGGGGGAGGAGAAATCGTTATTACAGTTGTGCCATTAGTCAACTGTGTTACGCCTCTCCTTTGCTATCCTTGCTCTACCCTTGCCCAGTAGCCTTCGCTACTTCATCAATTGCCTTCGCACAGAACATGGAACCTTCGGCATCGTCTTCATCACCTTCGCGCTTCCCGTTCCGGTCGTCGGTCCCGGCTCCTGCTTCGTCTTGTTATTAAGCTTGTGCCTTGCAGCGTTTCCTGGTCCTTCGCTGTTCATGGTCGCAGCCATTTCCCCAACATTAGCCCTCAACTGTTAAAAGTAATAGCGAAGGTATTCCTTGAAACAGTTATGTTTTGGCTGCAATTTTATTTTCCGATTTTAGACTTCTTTACTGGATTTTTTAATATTTGTATATTTTGCCATTGCGTCCCCTTTTTGTTTGCTTTTCACTTCTTCATCCCTGGTCCTTCCTCGGTCTTTAAATACGAGTCGCTTTCATCCTCATTATTCACCTTTCGTTTTTACTGCTGAGTCTGCTTTGTCGACGTCACTACTTTCGAAGGTACTTGTTTTTTCATTCCGATGGCTCGGCGGAAGTCTGTAGCTTTGCCTAAGGGTTTTCAACTCCCTTCACGCAAATTACTCCTTTACGAGGTTTATACATACCACTCGTGACAAGGGTAATTTGAAACACTACTCCGGGATTCTTGAAATTGACTCTTTTCGGCTCCCCTTCGTTGGTCCGAAACAGAAACCTGATAACTTTCTAAAGCCTAGGCCTGACGAAATCATAGTGTTTTCGTCTTTCCTGGATGTTGGTTTGTCTTTTCCACCTTCGCGGTTTCTTTCTCGTGTTCTTTCTATGTATCATCTTCAACTTCATCATCTTACCCCAGTTGCTGTTGCAACTATTTGTACTTTTGCCTGGGCTTGCATGAGCGAATGCGTCAATCCTCATTCTCATGCCTTTTATCGCGTATACCAGGCTCGTCATACCCCTCTTTACGATCATCAACGTCAGGTTAGTCCATGCTTTGGCGTTTTTGATTTTGTAGCTAGGGAGGGGTTCGTAACCCCACTTCCTAGCTTCGACCCACCACCCTTTCGCGAATGGGTGAGAGACTGGTTCTATTATCGTGTTTCGCCCTTCGAATTCAATGCTGGCGAAGCTGTGGACATCTATATTGTTAGTAGCTTCGAGCCCCTTATGAATCGGGCGGTTTCTCAGTCTGTTGAAGCTTTTTTGAGGGTTAGCCAGAGGATGACCCTTCGGGATATTTTAGAGGAGTGCTTCGCGGGTGATGTTCTTCCGCTTTCCCGAGATGGTTGGCGGCCTTCTCATTTCTTGTCGAAAAATATACTTGGTTTAAAAGTGCCATCTTTCTCTTCGAATCCCGTATCTCGTATGACTTCTTTGTACTTTTAAAGCCTTCGCTTACCTCCTTTTCTTTTTCTCAACAATGTTTTCACATCGCTAAACTCTGTTTCGTTCTCTGCAGGCTTCACCCTCTGGTCAGCTCAGGATCGAGTGGTTTCTTTTCTTGGAAAGTTTTCCCAGAAAGAGTGGGCTGAACAATCCCGAAGGGGGATTGGTCTTAGGATAAACAGGGTCTATCAGAATTTGGATATCTTTCAGTCTGAATATCCTTGTCCCGAAGACCTTTCTTCTAGTGACGAAGCCTCTCTGGAGCTTGTTGCGACTGGTCCTCCATATTTCAACGCTTCGACTGCTTCAACCATTGAGATGGGTTCCTCAACCGTCTGCGTAGATACGCCTGAGATTCACTCTACTCCAAAGAATGCTGAGATTCCTTCTCCTACTGGAGGTTGCCTCGTGACTCCTTCGTATTCTATGGTCTTCGAAGAGCCGTCTCCTGCTGTTGCTTCGAGCTCTGTTCCTATGGCTGAAGATCCTGACTCTTATCAAAATGTTTCTTCTATTCTGCCTTCGACAGATTTGCCAGGTCTAGCCAACCCGAACTTGTCGACCGGCGTTACTACTGAAAGGGTTGTTGGTTCTGAGGTTGTTTGCCAAACCCCCTTCGCAGGTTCTTTAGCTTCATGCTCTGGAGCGAAAAGCAGTTTTGCTCTCCCGAGGCTTCGTTCTTCGGTTTGCTTGGCAAGCGTAAATTTAATGAGCTTATGTTGACGGATATCTTGCCTAATTCAAGCGAAGCTGGTACTTCGTCTCTGCCGCTTGTTTTGTCTTCGGATAACGCGCCACAGGCTTCGCAGTCCCTTGCATTGGCAACTTGTTCTCGTGGTACGTTTATTTTCTCTCTATTTATTTGAAAAGATGATTTCCTCTATATTTACCTTCGTTTGCTCTGCTTTCTTAGTGCCTTCGGAGTCTGGACTTGGCGAGATTGACGTCCAAGCTGTGTTGTCTTCCTTGAATGCGGACCTCCAAGATGTGGATTCTCTTTGTTCTGTTGCTCAAAGGCTTCGTCCTCCAAAAGTGGAGCTTGGTCTTTCGAATTTTGATTCCGAAGTCCTCTTTCGTTCTTTGATCGCTCATCAAATCAAGGTTAAATTAATAGCTCTTCACCTTTTTGTTTCGTGATACTTCGCGCATTGCCTGTTATAATGCTCCTCCCCCTTTGTTTTTGTTGTTGCAGTCTATCACCCTTGCTCATGCTTGTGCTCGCGAAAGTCAATATTTGAATACCGATGCCTCTAGGATATCGGCCCTCGAAGCCTCTCTTGCTATGAAGGAGGAGGCCTTTAAAGCTTCTTTATCTACTGTTTCGAAGCTAGAGCATGAAAATGTGATCCTTCGTAGTGCTGCATCCGGGCAAGGCCCGTATCTGTCTCTTCTTGAGAAGGCCGTTCGTGACAAGAAGTTGTTGATTGAAAAAGAAGAAATCTTTCATAACCTTCTCTCGACGCGTCTGTCTGACCTTATTCGGTCGAAGACCTTGCTTTCTGATGATGTTTATGCTAAATCCCTTCGCTTATGTGGTCTCTTGAAAGAATTATTTCAAGCTGTTGGGGCAAGTTGTGACAACCTTTCGGAAGACGCTTCTCCGGAGAGTGTTATAGAATGGCTTCGTGTCAACGTCAAGGGACTTGTTGGAGTTTGTTGGTATTATTCTTATGATGCGGTGATACTCATGATCCGAGATGTTTTTTATAGCCTTCTTTGTGGTGGTAGCATTGCTATTGTGGTCATCGCCCAGCCGAGTTTCTCAGCAAAGCCCTCTGATCCTACCAATGATTACGGCATAGTTGAAGCTAAATGCCTTAGCTTGACCAATGAGCTTTGGTGGAAGAAGGTCAAGACGGTTACTCCTGACCTTCCCGAAGGGTCTTCATGATTACCTTTGTCGTGTCGAGCTGTAAATATTTCTTTTGGTGGTCTCTATGTGTATCTTAGTAGATACTTTTTTTTGTAGCGGAACAGATGCTTTGTAAAATGCCTTCGCAATCTATTTCACATCAAATAGCTTTCCTGAGTTTCTTTCTACGATGACTTCGAACTCTACTTTGAGCTTTCGGATTTTCGTAGTCTTATGTATTTTCCTTGTGTAACTTGTGCCTTCGTGTTTACAACCCAAAACTCGTCGTAAGCGTCTTTTGTTCCATCCTTCCGTATATTATTCCGCGTGCGATGCATCAGCTCCTGGTTGTATTATTATCATGATATTCTTCATAACTTTGCAAGAAATAGCTTCGCCAATCCGCGGAAGCTATTGCTCTTGGCTTCTCAGCTTGTACAACAGATGGTGGTTTTGCTTTTAGCTAGCAGATGTGATGTATCTTCCGATTGCTCTTTGGCTTTTTTGATGAATAAATACTTCGTGATTCCTTTGTCGAAGGCTGTCATCTCTTTTTGGATTACATCTTCGTTTTTGCTAAACTGAAGTTTTGTAATCGCCTCGAAGAGGATTTTCGCCTTTCTAGGTTTCTTCGAGGCTCGTAATGCTTGCTAACTGGGTTTTGTAGCTTCACAATGCCTTAGCGAATGCTTTTAGCTTTTCCTGGGTGGGCTTTTTGCCTTTGCTATGATAACTCCCTAGTCATCTTAGAGAGGGCTGTAGATAGCTATTTTCGTGATTCCTAAGCGGAAGATTTTGTCCAGAAATTTTTGTATTGTTTTCCATACCATTAATGGGCGATACCTTCGCAATGTTGACGAAGGGTACTGATTTCTGTTTTCGCGTTTTGTGGACAAAGCATGCGATAAGTGCGTTGGCTTTCGTATCTTTAGATGATAGCCCTGCAATTTTTGTAATGAAGTCTATCAATAGTTGCTTCACGATTTTTTAGCGAAGGCTACTATATCCATACTGGCTTTTACGCCTTTGGAAGACAATAATTTTGCAATTTTTTAAGCGAAGATTATTGACAGTTACTTCGCAATTTCTGAGCGAAAAATACTGTATTCATGTTAGCTTTCATGTCTTTTGTAGACGATGACTTCGCGATTTCTGAGCGAAGGCTATCAATAGTAGTCCCGCAATTTTCGAGCGAAGGATACTATAGTTGTGCTCGCTTTCATGCATTTCGATAGATTTTAACTTCGCATTTTTTTTTTGCGAAAATTAACTTCGTTTTACCTCCTTTTTGTGCCCTTTTTGGGCGAAGCTTTGATTTCTACCTTTTGAAGGCGACATTTTTTATCTTGTGTTATGACAAGGTTTCATTCCTTTGATAATCATTCATAAGAAACACCATTCTCCCAGTTCACAAAAGAAGCTTCGTAGTTGCTTAGCAAAGGTCCTTGTTGTTTCGATACTTTGCCTTTCGCCTGTGATAGAATCTTCGTAAAAAAAAAATTACGAAGATTACTATTTTTCTTTTTGATTTTTCCTTGTAGCCTTGGTTAGGCGAAAGCTTCGTGATTACTTGTCGAAGGTTGCCACCATTCTCTGCCTTTTGAGGCGAATTTCGTCATCTCGTCCTTGAATACGACAAGGCTTCTCTACTTTTTGAATGATGGGTTAAGAAAAAAAATTATTTTGTGTTTTCTCCTGGAATGTTCCTTCTTGCTGTATATATACATAGCCATTCTCGGTCTCTTGGTCTATCTTCTGCTGCTTATCTTGATCATGGAGTCTTTGTGGGATCAACTTCCTCGTGGCATTGTGAAGGAGCTTGTGCGGGGTGGCTTCAAGCGCGGAGGTGCTCTTCCTCAGGAGCTTGTGGATCACTTTGCGGAGCTTGACCGGCTAACTGGGAGGAACGCCCTAGTTGAGGTTCCAGCGCAGCCGGTTCCCCTTGCTGTTGTTCCTCCGGGTGTAATTATCATTAGTGACGACGAAGGTCCTGATGATCATCCAACTAGGCCTTCGCGTTGCTTCAGAGTTGCGAGTCGTACTCGTAGTAAAACTAAGAAGTATCTTAGGTCTTGTATTAGCTGTTCGGCGTCCTTATTTGATTTGAAGTAGAACTTATATGACTTCGCCCGGCCTTCCTTGCTTGGCTGGTTGCTTGTAAATCTAGTAATCTGAATAATTCTGTTTCTTCTGATGAAATCCTTGTGCCTTCACTTGCTGCGTCTGAGCTGTTGATCTGGGTGTGTGATGTTCAGTAATCCTTGACCTTCAATTTGGTTTCGCGTGTTGTTTTTTCTTCGATGTCTGCTCTGGTCTTCGAAGGTGCCTTTGTGAGTAGTTGGTGTCTTCGATGCCTTCCGAAGTGAACCAAATAACTGACTGCTTCCATCCTAGCTTGCTGTGTTTTTGCCTCCGTAGTTTTTGCTGGGTGATGCTCTTGTCTCCTTTTCATCGTGGGTTCGGGCCACGGACGGCGCCAAATGTTGGGGTATCGAAGGTCCCGGCTGGACTCAGCGAAGCCCTCCAACATGTTATATGAATGTGTCTGGTCCTAGCGAAGCCCTCCGCGCGTCTTGTCGTCTGAAGATCTCCCTCGGAAGCCCTTCTGACTCTTTGTCGACCTTGGGCCCCTTGGCGAAGCCCTCCTGAAATGTTAGTGTCCTTGGAATTAGGTTCTCCTGCCCAGATTGTTCAATTGGTCTTCCGTTATGAGTGGTGGCGAAGTCCCCAGTCGCCCGCGATGCTGGGCGAAGGGGTGCGAGATGACAATCGGGAGCGAACAGAATAAATGAAGTGCTCTTGGCTCGGAGCCCGAAAAACAGATGTCATTTCAGGACCTCCTCCCTCCATATTTATAGGAGGAGGAGAAATTGTTATTACAGTTGTGCCATTAGTCAACTCTGTTACGCCTCTCCTTTGCTATCCTTGCTCTACTCTTGCCCAGTGGCCTTCGCTACTTCATCAATTGCCTTCGCTCAGATCATGGAACCTTCGGCATCGTCTTCATCACCTTCGCGCTTCCCGTTCCGGTCGTCGGTCCCGGCTCCTGCTTCGTCTTGTTATTAAGCTTGTGCCTTGCAGCGTTTCCTGGTCCTTCGCTGTTCATGGTCGCAGGCATTTCCTCAACAATTGGTAATATTTACTCATAGTTGAACAAGTATATATCGAGTTTAGAAAATTGGTGAAAGGTTATGATTGATGAAATGTCTGTGTCCAAATACGAACAGTTCCTCTAGTCCATGAAAAATGATATAGTTTTGCTACACACATTCTTTTTCTTCTTCTTCTAGTTTTCATAAACCTAGCATTAACTTTTCCTATTTACGGTTCCAGTAACATTAAAACTGTATTGTTGTCAAAAGTAAAGAAAGCATGAAAAACCTACGACGTCTTTGCATCTCTCTGGTTCATCCGAGAGACCGCACAACCTCTCTCTCCAGCTCCGTCTTCCATCGCGGCGATGACCACCCATGTCGACGACATCGATGACAGTGTGCAGGTGGCGTTACCCGCCCCGGTGCTTAGACCGCGAGCAATCTGGCATGGCTAGCGCCAGTCACCATTTCCGAGGCCCCTCCAGCTCGTCGGCCCGCCCCTGCGCCTCTTGGTGCCCTGCGACGTTGCGGCAGGTCGAGGCAGAAAGCAGAGGAGGCAGCGCGAATGGAACAGTTCCCCTGTTCCTGGTGTGGTCGCTGTACCCGTTGGGGCCCTGGCAGCGTACGATGGGGCATCTGCGGCTGGGATCTCCTTATCGGCTTGTGTCCTAGTCGGACGACAGCGCCAGGAGGTGGAGTCGCGCCAGCGTCCTATATTTTTTTTAAAAAAAAATGCACGACGAGCGTCGCCGATCCTTGGTCCCCATTTGGGTCGGCAGCCGCGCGCGTTTCCCCCGCTCCAGGCGCATGGACTCACTCACTCACCTGCCGCAGACAGAACAGACGCGCCTTCCGATTCTCTCTCGCTCGCCGTACGTGTCACCCCGGCGAACGCCGCCGCGGACCATCTCATCTCTGAACCAGATTCCATCAGCCCTGAATCTCGGAGACGGAAGCGTCGCCATGGCTGTGGAGCGATCATGTGCACGATCCCCGCTTACGCGACGCACTCTAGTCTAGGCGACGTCCGCTGCGACAGTGCCATCTGCTCGCCGCGGCAGAGTACATTCGCCTCCCAGTGCATGCCCTCCGGCAAGCCGAGGCACAAAGGAGAGAGGATAGAGGAGCAAGCGCTCATGCATGGCTCTCTTCTCTCTTGTTGCTAGTCGGGAGGGTGGTCGGTAATTAATAACCACCGCGCCAGGTCCGATTATATATCTGCGGCTGAGATTAGGTGGACTCGCGCTTGACTTGGTCGCCTGCCGCCTGGTGGTTCTCGGTCGTGGACTCGCTCGCTCATGCCGGCGAAGGTTGGACGGCGCGCGAAACGAACCCGCCGCCTCCCCTTCCACGACTCTCCCTGCTGGCTGGAAGCGGCCGCTGGTCCATCGCGTCCCGCGTGGCGCGGCGCCAACGCCCGTTCACGCGTCATGGAGTGAGTGCCTACGCTCTAGCTAGGCTGCAGTGTGACGGGAGGAAAACCGTCGATCTGGTCGCGTCCGTTAATCGCTTCGCCACCCGATCGTCACGGCGTGAGTGTCTGCGGCCAGAGTACGTACGGGACGCTTCCCACTCCCACCGTCCATGGAAATTGCGTGAACTAAAAGTAGCATCATCTGATAACACCCAAATTGTTCCAAAGGTATGAAAATGCGTGAACTAAAAATAGTATGATATATCTTTACATCAAAGTCAAACCATATTTAGGTATGCACGTGGTCAACTAATCTTGTGGATTTGATCATGATTACAAGTCAACCTGGGGGGGGGGAGTGCCCCTATCTGGATTTCACGCCAATTTTGAATTCAATTGTCCGAGTTCTCATTTATAAGAGTTATGTACTTCAAATCGATCATCATATGTCTCAAATAGGTGTGCACTCCAGCGGTAAATCTGCTCATGAGCCCCTCCCTCACGTTGGATTTCTGTACATTAAACCAATATGAAAACTGAGTTTGTTACTTCAAAAGTTAACCGACCAGTGTAGTAAATTTACATGATCAGGGTCACGACCTCTTCGCATGGTAAGTTGCCCACTTGCCATCACATGTACGCACTAAAAAAATAGGCGGGCTGTACAGCAGGGGACTTTGTCGGTGACGAGCGCGTCGGCAGCCCTACGCCCTCCTCGAGCACGGTGGTGGCCTTCCATGCCGCCATCGCCCGGGGACAACCGCAACCGTGTACCAAACTCGCTTACAGCCTAGCTCCACGTGAGGTGAGCACGTGCATGCACATAGCACATCTCTTGCACTTATCCTCGTTTCTTGTAAAAGGGTTAACTCGAATGTAACAAACAAGGATTATATATATGATGATGATGATCCTCATCCAACTAACAAACCTTGTGAGACAATTCCCACAACTTTACTTCTAGGGCACACGGCTGAAACCACAATTAACATGCTACAAACGGTTTCAGGTGTTACTAACCGCTTCAGTATTCTAGCTAATAATTAGTTAACCCTCTGCAAATGATTATTTCATTAGCTCATCCAACCTAGCTAATAGAAACTATTAATTAGCTAGAGGTTTGGAACACCTCAGCTAATAGCTATCTAATATTTAACTAGTTACTTTTAGAGACAATTGTGTTTTTACCCTTACTCCAAATACTCTAATTGTGATTTTACCCTTAAAATTTTATTTTTGTGATTTGACCTCTGATTTTTCAACATGAAGTAAAAGTTTATCCCTATTGCGCTTGAGGTTTTCAAAACTAAAATTTTGTTTGTAAAATCACAATTAGCGTTCAAGGTAAGAAAACATTTTTTTTTTTTATCTCAAGGTAAGAACACAATTGCTCCTGCTTTTAGCTCTAAAGGTTTGGAACACACCCCGGTCTGTGCCCACGGCGCCGATTGGCTTGTTGTGAGCGGCTCGAGAGTGGTCTGAGGAGGACATCGTGCCTGCGCAGGAGGTACCAGTCTCCTCTCGCCGGGACTCGATGGACCATCTTGGTCGTCGCCAGAGCATTCATTGTCCGCGATCCGCAGTCTAGCAACAAGCTGACAACTAAAGCTTCATGCGCGCCGTCCTCTGACTCCTTTGGTCATGCCAGGTTCAGGTTCCGTGCCACCTGCCACGCCATTGTGTCCTCAATTCCATTCTTCAGATGAGGTACTACGTACGTTGGAGTATGTAACGACGATCCCGTCAGAATCTGGTCTGACGCTTGCCGAGTGGCGCCAACGTCCAGTGTACGAACGCGCCGCGCGCCGGCCGTCGAGGTGCGAGCTGGGTCGACGACAGCGTGACGTTAACCTCGGTCCACGGGCCAACCTCTCTCGGGCGCGCGCGCGGACTCACAAGCACGGTACGTGTTCACGGTGTCGCGCGCGCGTCGCTTCCGTCTTCGCCGGTCACGCGTCACGGCACGCCGGAGTCTAGCGTCCTGCGGCCACGCACGGAACGGTTACCGCGCGCGGACGGCCATCGATCCGTGAACGAGATGCCGACGGACGACGCAAGCTTGGTGGCCGTTCAGCACGCGCGTTCCGGCGGACGCTGGTGTATGTAATGTACGTCGTCGTGTCGATCTGGTGGACCGACGATTGACAAGATAAAAGAGCAACTGATGGAGGAAACCTGGACCGGCGAGCGAGCTCGTGATCTGCGTATCTTGGAGGTTTGGAACGATGGCCAGTTGGGGTGCCGTGCCGAGAAGAGGCTCCTCTGCTTTTCTTCTCCGTGCACTGGTTCGCCGGAACGCCGACTCCTAGCTAGCGCCCGTCCCCTGCGTTCCTCGCCTTCGCAAGTTCTTTCTTCTAGTGTCCGTCCTTTATCGCTTCTCGCCGTCGCCCCTCCCCTCGGACACAGATGCAAGCGATGGCGATGGCGCTGAACGGCAGCTGAGCTGAGCTTGGCATAGCGCACCGCCCGCGCGTCCAAGTTCAATCGGCCATGGCGATCGACGCAGCTGTGGTGTGGTGGCGAAGGGGCTGTGTGCTGGGAACACATGCGTGGCGCGCTTAATTAAAACTCAATCGAGTGCCGTCGCATCGCGGCTGTCTCACCAACGCGCCCCTGCTCTGCTCTTCCTCGTGGAGGTCACTCGTCCGCTCGGCCTGAATCAAGTTCAGAGCGGTGCAGGACAGGAACCAGCTGCTGCTCCGTATCGGACCCTGAATCAAGGATGTTGGCAATACAAGCCTCAAGTGTAAGTACGATGGGTCCTGGAGCGACGTCGCAGCGGTTACCTACCGTGTCTCTCCGTACCGTACATGTTCAGATTGGGTGTCAAACACTGTAGCTGCTGCAATGCAGCCAGCCGAACAAGCTGGTTGGCGATGGTTAGAGAGATGGTTTACAGTAATCCTAGTTCAGCATTTTGTTTGTGTTGCTAGCATAGAAATAAAACGGTGATCAAAAGACCCACTCATAGGATTATAATATTCCTAGTTCAGCATTTTGTTTGTCTTGCTAGCATTTCAAAAACATGATTCAATTTTATTTTTTTTTGAAAGAAGATTTAATATTACCAACCGTTGAAAATGTAAGTTCACTTTAGCAAATGTAGGTTGCCCCTCCCGTATACGAAATCATCTGTCGACGATTTAATATTTGTTTATAGACCGCCCCAGACTGAGCTGAAGATTCGGCCCGCCTCCGGCCTTTCCGTGCACCAGCGCCGCGGGGAGCCTGACGACACGCAGCACGGTAATTATTTTGCCCCACACTGCCGGAGCAAATTAATTTGGCTCCGCTTAAATATGACGCACGAGAGACGCTGTTGCCTCTCGAGGCACTAATAAGATTGTTCTTCACAGCATATTATGGAGGAGCGGCTTACCTGGTTGTCCTCCCCGGTGTGCGACCAGTGCACCTAGCCACCTCAAAATTCTCATGTTTATGAATCTTTCGAAAAAGGCGGGTAAGTGCGACACGCACTTAATTCCTCAATGCTTTTGCAGTTTTGATTATTTTTTTCCTTGTAGGCTGTTTGAATTGCTTTGCTGTACCCATCTTTCATTAGAAAACGTGCAACCGGTGCATTTGAATTGCAAATCTTTGATCCCAAGACTGTCAGTATATTATAGTTTGATCAGTAGCTGCCTTGTAACGATAACATAGAAACTTGCAATCAGATTTTAGAAAAAAAAAAAAATTACAGTCAGATCAATAACTGTCTTGTAACATATAAACTTGCAATCAGAAAGGAGAAAAGAAAAATCTTATACCTTTCTGAAAAGCAATTATTTGCATAACTACATTTTTAGGAGCAACATTCGAGCATAAAGTAAAAGCCTTTGTGACATTTGCAGTTCCACAACTAATTTGCAGCATGGCATTTTCGCACAGCACAGAAGTGTACACAAATAGAACCCGAACGTGCAACGATTGGCAAACACAAAGAATGGTGCATTAGAACGTGCCTCCACCACCCACCCACCCACCCAAAAAAGGGGCTACATATTCAGCTGGAGATTACAGTTGAAAAATAATTTAGAAAAATAAAAGAATAACAACAAATACAGAACAACCTCATATGACAGGCCAGATCTTCCTGGCATAGCGATATGGCAATAGATACAAATGAAATACAGTGTTACTCACACATGATGGCGGTCGTGTGCCAGCAAGAAACCTCAGCATCTTTACAGTGCACTGGTACACTGATCGGCTTGTTCTTCCTGACAGAGCAACATCTTGCATCTAAAGAAGCCTGAGATGCGCAGTATCATTCATCCTTTTTATTTGCCATCCAGTTCTCAATGAATGTTCAAGAACTGTGACTGAGGAATCGTCTATACATAGTCTCTGAGATGTCGTAGGATTGCAGTCCAGCAGTCCAGCAATTAGACATCGAATGGGTGTCGCATGGCTGAAAATTGCAATGGTGGTGGTTACCGAGCTCCCCAAACTTCCTTCATGAAGAACATGCCTATGGTTTATTTCTCTAGGTGAGAAGTCATCCTCCGTCTCATTGTCCACTGAAGTGACAAACTGAAGCCTGCTTTTCCCCGACTTCTTTCTTTGAAGGCTATGTCGATTGAGCCTGTACAGCACATCCCAAGGAGGGCCATCTTGGACAGAATTGGTCGAGCTCTGACGAGAGAACCCCTTTGGCTCATTTTGTTGTGATAGTGTGTCCCCCATTGCCACCTTTTCTGGTAGCCTTAAGATTGTCCGGTTGAGGAATTCCATCATCCTAAATTGTACCTGCCTGAGTGATTCCCCAGATGGTGCTGAGAAATCAGGTTGAGTGCTTTCCATCAGATTGACCATTTCGGGAGTATAAATTTCTGATTTTGGACAACCCTCCCACTGACCTTGACTCATCTCAGTCAAAGCATCTGATAGCTGGATTTGCTCCTCTGGGAAATCAAGTTCCTGCAGATGAATATATTATGCATCAGAAGCTGCAGATTAATAAAAGCGAAAAGTAGAAACAAGTCATTAAAAACTCCACTTCAGTTCCATCAAAAATAGTATGCAACTGTCGTTTTCATAACAGACCATCTAAAGCACACTAGCACATTGCACTTAAGTCATTAAAAACTCCACTTCAGTTCCATCAGAAAAAGTTCCATTTGAAAGCTCTCGTTTGCTTGTGCAAACTCAACACATGTCTCAAAAAAATGACTGCACGTCATCCAGATCCTAGAAATTGCAAGCATATACGAATTAAGGCTTTGGGGGCTCAGAGCCTCAGACTGAGAATCAGCTAATTGGCTATGAGGAAAAGTGCTAACTACTACTGGCAGCTTAAGCGATATCCTTAACACGCGTACAAGTTATCAAGAATGACATCACATGCAGTGACCAATTGAACATTTGAAAGCACTTTGTGACACTATTTACTGCGAGACAAACAACGAACTGAGCATCTAACATACTAAGTCGGAGTTTAGTTTGAGCATAATGCACTGATGCTGCAAGTCCAACATTTGAGCATGCAATGCTCTTTTAAAACTCTGAATCTCTGATAGCACATTGCAGAATCCAATATACAACCTATCAGTGTATCTGCATTCAAGAATACTGTTTCAATGCATAAGATGTCTGTCTGTCTGATCTCAAGGCTATGCAATGGGTTCAATTAGCTTTGGATGAAACAGTTTTCATTAGAAAAGTCATAGGATGTAGCGACTTTTCACCTGATTTAGTTAATGTATGCCAGGAATTTGTGTCAAAAAAGGTTATTCCAGGAACCAATGTAGTTTATGGAATAAAATACGGAACAAATTAATCCGAGGGGCTAGAAATCTCAGTAAATCTTCAAGGGAAGTGTTGCAAAATTGAAATTCATTTAAGAAAGCAGAAACATTTCATGAAATTAACAAGGAGACAGCTAACGGAAGGACTTTTTCACAATTGAGGCCTTTAGCAAGATGGTGGAAATTTAAACCCTATCTGCCTTAAAAAACAAGTTACGCCATTTACAAAAGAAGAAATGATATCATTCCAGATTACTCTGTGCAGGTTACAGTAGCTTGTCATCTTCATCAAGTTTATGCTAATGTCATGTAAAATGGCAATCGGCTCCTTACACTAGTACAGAGCCACAGACACTCCAGATAAATATCACAACGCATGTTAAAAATATGGGACTACCCCATAATCTCCATTAACATGTTTTTCTATTAATGTTGTACCAACCTACTATACATGTGAAACTCTCATGTATTGAGACATACATAATGTATCACTTTGAAGCTCAAAGGTAAAGATAATACCAAAAATCAGATGCAGACCTAAAAGATACTTCTGAAACAAGGAATCTCAGAAATACTTGACTATGTGAACAATGTACCAAAGTAACCAAATAAAACAGTAAATAACTGTCTCATCTTCAACACAGCTAGGTGGAGGATTGTAAACAAGAGCTGTGATATTCCAAATCAACAAACTAAATGATGGGACTAATACATAATGAGAAAATGATGGTTTGTACAGTTAAGTGGGAGAAGCAGCTATCCCAACTAGTTGTGATTCACATGTGACTAGTTAATTACAGCAAGGTATGTAACAGACTATCACAATTCATCTGCCAATGGGCAAATATCACATAGTTGTCACTGATTTCAGCACCATCTTATCACACAGCCCTAGATATGCAGTATATAAGCCGCAAGACACAAGAATGCCAAAGGCTACTCCATTAAATAACGTTCACATCACAAGAGCTAAGCCTTTATCAAAATACTGTTCTTTTAACACAGAAAGGGGAAAAGGAATCATGACAAGACTGCCAAATAGCATCGAACAAGCACAATGCAGAAGCCGAAGTACTTAACATTGTTTTCGGTTGTTCACTACATTTTGGGTTTATGTCGTTACGATGCAAATCTACGAGCTTCCACGCCAATGTAGCCGCATATGGCAAGAACGCAGTAGCAGCAACGCAATGTACAACCGAGACGAGTGGCCAAGAAGTGCTCACCCGGCAGACGAGCCCGGCGGTGGCGCGGGCGCGGTCGAGCGGGGACGCGTAGGCGGCGGCGAGCCTCGCGCCCCGGGACCGCAGGAACACGGCGAGCGCGCGCGCCTGGCGCTCCCCGCGCGCCGTGAGCGCCGCCGCGGGCCACCGCCCGCCGACGAGGTCGGGCCGCATCGCCGCGGCGCACTCCCCGTGGCTGACCACGACGACCTCCACCGCCGGCGGCTGCTGCTGCTGCGGGTGCGGCGACGGCGACGACGGCGGCGGGGGC
Organism: Eragrostis curvula; assembly: GCA_007726485.1. Taxonomy (NCBI): domain Eukaryota; kingdom Viridiplantae; phylum Streptophyta; class Magnoliopsida; order Poales; family Poaceae; genus Eragrostis; species Eragrostis curvula. The sequence goes on along the minus strand of CM017440.1, from coordinate 27,946,472 downwards.
AGGAGGACGTGGCAGGGGTCCCAGACCTTGATGCCGGGCCCGACGAGGAGGCGCGGGGTGCCCGCCGCGGAGGGCTGCGGCGAGAGCGGCGAGTCCGCGGCGTGGCAGGGGAGCACCTCGGGCTCCTGCTCCAGCACCTTGGACGCCGACGCCGGGGGCGCGCGCACCGGCGGCAGCTGCGGCGCGGGAGCGGGCAGGCGCGCGGTGGCGGCGATTGAGGCGGCGGCGGTAGAGGGGTCGTCGTCGTCGCCGTCTTCGTCGGCGGTGGAGACGGAGGAGTGGGAGGAGTGCGCGGAGCCCATCCCGGCGGCGAGATCTGACGGAGGTGGGAACGCGAGCTGGGGGTGACTGAGGACGACAGACGACGTCACTGCGACACGTCTGGTCTGGGTTGGTTTGTGGGTGGCGTCGAGATTCGTGCCAGCCGGCCAATTAGCCTGTGCGGGCCTGCGGCCATCATGACCTATGAGCATGTGCATCCGCGTTTGTACTTGCTCTCCTTGCAAGTTCTCTTTTAAATTCCACTTAAAAAAGTTCTCTTTAAAATTTAAAAGACAATTGTAAAATACTTCAATTTTCTTCATTCTTAATGAAAGGGGTAGTGCTCTTGTCCAATGTTCAAAAAACAAACCAGTCAATACTCAATAGTTTGGGAGGAGTCGTGCGGTGTCAGGCACAAGCAGGTGGCGAACAACAAAGGAAAGCAGACTGTTGAGACCACGACCATATCACAGCCACCTCGCAGGCCTATGGCGAAATGGAAACCTCCTGATGAAGGTTGGGTGAAGATAAATGTTGACGGAGCATACACGGAGCAGTCCGGCGAGGCAGGCATCAGGATCATTATCAGAGATCATGTGGGGAAGGCTTTCCTCTCATCATGGCGAGTGATTTTCAACATGACGAGCGCCGAGGGGGTGGAGGCATGTGCTTGCAGAGAAGGCCTTTCTCTTACGTCGGAGTGGATTCCTAGATCGGTGGTGCTTGAGTCTGATTATTCGGTGGTGGTCAGTTACCTGCAGGAACCTGAGAGACAAAGGTCATATTGTTGCTTCTCTATCCAGGAGCGTGACCTATGCCCAGCAGTCAAGTTCAAGTGCGTCAAAAGGGAGCATAATGGTGTGGCGTATGAACTCGCCCAACTAGCGAAACAGTTGTGTCATAGTGTTGTGTGGCGTGATCAAGTGCCGGCTTGTGTGGAGCATATAGTTGCTCATGATTGTAATGATACATTGAGTAGCTAATAAAGCTTTCTTTTTCCTTAAAAAAAACTCAATAGTCCTAATTTTCTTTTAAATGAAAATGAACAGTCTTTTTTGCAAGTTGAATAAATAAGCAACTAGCCTAGGAACAACAAGCTGAGCCAAGTAACAGAGCGAGGAGAAGAGCGGGCGACTCCAGATCCGGCGACGATTTTGCTGGAGCTCGCCCTCCGCCGGTCGCTCTGGCGCCGGGGAGAGTGGGATCCGGTGGAATCGTCGTCCGGCCCTCTTCCTTTAGTTGTATATTAGCTAGTAGGTGTAGCTCTTCGTCGTGTCGGCGTCCAGATGCCGGTGACGAATCCTTTTGCTCCTCGGCCTCTTCCCAGCTTCGACGTCGGTGATGGCGAGCGCCTAGCGATGGGGCGGAAGCTGCTTTTGTGCCGGCGTTAGAGCTATTCCGCCGGCGAATAAAGGTTCCCGCCGACGACGTCCTCGTCGGTGTGGATTTTGTGGGCTTCGCGGGCTACGGCGGCGTCGGCAACGGCGGCGAAGTTTGTCTACGAAGCTCTGTGGTTCCCCTCGCCGGCGTTGCTGCTGGTGATGGTGGATGGTGTTTCCGGGGGGGTGTCGTCGAGATTCGATTGCGCCTTGCCGGTTTTGTCTTCCCTCCTTGGCAGAGCTGGAGAGGTGGTGCTTGTGCCGTTTGCGGTGGCTGGGTCCGCTGGTGTCGGCGGTCAAGTGGCGCTGGGCTTGTCAGCCTGCAAGGTCGTCGTATCTCGGTGGACGGCATGCGATTGCGGCCCCATTGCAGCTGCACTTCGTTGCCACCGGGGCTTGACCGGCGCTGATGCTGGCCGCCTTGGCTCCGAGGTTGCTCGGGGTGGCGACTTGTTAGTGTGGTTGTTGGTTGGTGTCCGTGGTCGCGCGCGTGGTTCCATGGTCACCGCTGAGGCCTGGACCGTCTCCTTTTTCAACTCTTTGCCGATTGAGTGAAGCTTTTTGCCCGCCGGCATTGCTGCTGGTGGTGGATGGTGGTGTCCTGAGCGCGTCGGAGTAGCGGCGCAGACGACGCGTTCATTGAAATAAGATCTCCCGAGCTTCCGCCGTCTCGACGACGTCCTTCTCTCCGGTGTCGCTGTTGAGCTTGTGGAGTTGAGGAGAGCTTTTCGTCTCTATGGTACCTCTCACGCGTGGTGACACAAAGGGAGTGCGACGTCCCTCGTCGCGCATCGGGGCCTCATGGTTCTGATGATCTCTCAATGGACGCGTTTTGCTTGTTCTGGGTATAGATGTAGGGGTGTTCGTGTGCGTTGGAGTGCGTCGGCGTGAGTCGGCGTGTTTTACGTGTACGAACAGATACTATCTTTATATTCAGTTTTGAGAGGTTAAAAAAAAAAAAAAAACAAGCTGAGCCAAGTATTGAACGGGAATCATCCGGCTCGCGTACACGAGCCCACGACGTGTCGCGCGCGCCCACGGCCTAGAGGGGCCCGTCAGGAATCGTCTCCTCACGCATAGGATTTCCGGTCCTTCTTTTTTTTTATAGATGATTTCCGGTCCTTCTAAAAAGAACGCATACGCGATTTCCAACGTAATCTATTTTTTGCGTAATGGCCCACGTACAAGGCTCGTACACTCGAATGCTTCTCTTCACTTTCAGTTTTTCTCTCGTTTCTCCCTCTTTTTTGCTTTAATTTCTAGTTTGATGATTATAGTCTACCGCCATGCTTCACATTGTATTGTTTGGATGCTACCGTGATGATAAGGCCTTACCATTCATGCAGATTTTCTGTTTTTTTTTTTGCGAGGAGATTTTCTGGTATTTGATTTATCCTCTTTCGAGTTTGTTTTTTCATTCCTTGCAAGTCTTGAGAAGTAAGGTTTCCTTAATTCTATTTTTCAATCTGTAGTTTTCTTTTATAGGCACAAGAGAACCATTTGAGATGTTCCATTGCTCTTTTCTTTTTCTTTTTTATATAGATTTGCTAGATCTCTCTAAGATTTTGTAAATATCTAGGTTACATTTTCAGAGCAAACAAAATATACACGTGGAACATTCCTTTCCTGAAGTTGGTTACTAGAAACGTGCACATTTATTGATCATTTGTATAGTATGCAACAAATTAAATACACATCTAGTTCATTATATTTTTGCAAGTGGAACAATTTTCTACGAAGCTAGAACATATCTGTTGTTTCTACGAAGAGAATAAGGTTAAAAGAGATTGGAAATCTCATTTTCTTTCAATAGTACAACATTGTTTCACATATATTTCTTTTGCAACGTCTTATGGAATAATTTATTTTTAAACAACTAGAGCAAAATGTTCTATTTATGAGAATATTTACATTAAAAATATAACAATATTCATTGTAAAAAGTATTTTAGGACCGGAATGAATTCTCATAGTTGTAGAAACAATTATTTAGGGAGTCAAAACAAATCACTATTATTCGTTAAACAAAATTTTGTTATTTCTCCCATCCATTGTATATTTATTCTGTATCATAGTTTATTTAGTGTTTCATTATAATTGTATTTAAGTTCCAATTTTCTTTACTATCTTTACCAATGAATTAATTTAATTATTTTAAACCAGATGTTTGTTCTATTATTTTTAACCAAGCGCTTAGGAGAGGGAGAGCAATGAAAATGACTATTATCAAAGAGAAATGAGAAAGTTGGGGTGCTCCCAAACTTAGCTTGAGACAAAAAGAAAACGCGTCCTTTAAAAAACATACATTTCAATCCATGACTTTGGGATTAACAAGAAAAATAATGCCCAAGTATTGCTGTTTTGATGATTCTGCAGTTTCGGCCCAATAAGCCCAACCCATTCCCGAATCCCACATTCCCACCGGATCGACAAGCGCCTTTCCAATATGTAACGGCAGCACGCGTTGGCGCTGCCACCAGCAGCCGCAGCGATCATTCCACGTGATCACTAATTAGGACATAAACCTGACTTTCCTGGATTATTGGTCATGACGGCATGTTTTATATCACTTTGCAGGAGATATATGTAGAACCTGATGATACTGTTTTGTGGCTGGGGCTCAGAATTAACTCTTCGGATGTCATAATCAAGCAGCCCAAGACGAGATCAAGAAGGGCTCCAGGCTCCTTGGTCAGCGGATTCTTTGCATAGCAGGCATGGACATGGGAATCACCACGCAGGGCAGGATCGGAGCACGAGAGATATGACAAATAAAGATGGCAAGGTCAGCGGTGCATGCGTTGCATGGAGACGACGGAGACCCTAGTTTGGGTGCTGTAGCACTGGACTTTCCATTGGACAGGAGCTGGCATTCGCCTACCAGTAGGCAGTAGCAAAGGTAGCTCTGTGGCCTATAGAAAAAATGCAGTAGGCTTTCGGCATGCGCCCTGCTGGGGTTAACCGGCAAGCTGCCTTTTTTGCCTGCGAATCTGTGTGAGCGTCTCCAGCCAAAGACATGTATATCCACACTCTCCGAGAGCATGGGCGTGAAATTTCTACGGTTTTATACAGCTATGGAGATTAACACATCTCATAAAAAAGCATGCATTAACTAATATCTCCTATTATGTATGATGCAGACTATTGCCTGTTTCATTTTGACTTAAAGGGCGTTAATTATTGAACTTATTTTCATTGTCGCAGGCCGGAACCTCCTCTGTTGTATAATTTGTATGTTCTACTGGCCATAATTAAGTTCAGTTTTGACTCACCTGGTTTCAACACGGCCACCATCGCTGCTGCCTTTTACACGCGGTAGCGCAGTCCATCACACTACGCCTGGTGGTGGTGGTGGTTGCTGCTGATTTCTGTGCAGTTTTTGCGTCACTTTTCAGAAAACCTCCTCATACTTTTGGAAATATTCACAAGGCCATTCTTATCTATAAAGATTACTAATCCTGGTGAAGGCGCGCCCTCACTGTAGCGCTACAGTGCACGCCGGCTCTAAGACTCATATTCCTGTAGATCAACAGTAACCGCGCGTGCGTCGTCGGATCCGGTCGTCCCTTGCTATCGGCCGCCACGCAGCAAGCATCTCGAAAGATCCAAGCTCCAGCCAGGCAGCCACGTCCTCATCCCCTCGCCTCCCATCCGGATCCATCCCGTCGTTCTCGACGCCGCCCACCTCCCTCCCGATCTTTCGGCCGCATTCTCGCTGCTGGCTCCCTCCCCCCGTCCCCCGAACCCTGCGCTGCTGTCCCCATGCTCCGCCCTGCTCGCTTCGATCCATGGACCAGTCCGCGGCGTCCTTTCACCTTCTCCCGCACTCTCCTGCCGGATCGTAGCTTCGCACAGTGGCTCACTCCCGGGCGTTTCCACTCCTTCGTGCCTTATCTTCGGTGCTCGAACACTCGACGACAAACGGTAACAGCATTCTTGCGAATTTGTTTCCCATCGCTGGACTACTCCTCAACTTAAGGCTGCAGGCTCCGCTAGGTGTTGGGCCAAATCCACGATTACCTGATTTTTTTTACATTCCACTTCAGATGTTGTTTATATTGATCTGCTCTGTGCTGCTTTGGGAGAGGTCTACAAATGTTTTCCACATCCATGGCTTCTGCCGTACTGCTGCAGGTCTGAACGCACTACATCCTTCATGTTCTCTTTATTCGAATTTGACAAAAAAATTGACTGATTCTGTTCTGATGCAGTAACGGGAGGGTGCAGGCTACCATGACCATGAATCTTGAAAAAGTTCGAACCTGCGACTACTATCGTTCACTTGCCCAGGTCTAGAATGATCTAACGGAGCTTGCATTATCGTTGTTTTCTTTTTCTTAAACAAATTTCTGGTAAGCGTTATTGCTGTTGTTAAGATTAATGTGATGGTGGATACACTGTAAACCCACACACCTTTTGTCAAATAAAACCATGATTTTTTTTGCGCATAGTCCAATGGGATACTCCTTTATGCCGTGTAGAAGCTCAGGCTAACATGTATTTTTAAAATTATTTCAGGTTGAGAGCAATTACTTTAACCGGATTGATTTGCATGACAATCAAATATATATGCCCAATGGGCAAACAAATGTTTCCATCAAGTCGGCATTGCTCCTGGATTGTTTTTTTACTGCTTCGTTAGGAGAAAGGTAATCCCGCTTGATCTCCTCATAATTAATTCAGATTCGTCTCATTTATCGTCATGTATTTGCTTTCAGTGTTATATATCTGCTTTCAGTGTTATCTTCTGTCAAAATAGTAGGATCTGAAAGCAAGAAATTTTTATTTTTGAGATATCCATTTAATGGATTCATCATTTTAAACTTCGCATAAAATGTATTGTGGATTCTCCACACTCCATTCTAATCATAATTTCTCCTGATATTATGGGTACTAGATGTTTAATTCTTTGATTTTTTGCACAATATAATAATAAAAAATATTTATACATTTAATTTGGTGATTCAGAAGTCAAACAAGGACTCACTGAAATATTTTCTATTTCTCTGTTATTTATGCAGGTTGTATACAGAAAGCTGGTTTAGGTGTTTATATTCATTGGTCGAGTATGAAAGGTATAACCATCATCTTCTTCGAGTAACACTTATGATATCTTTCATGGTTCTTTTGTTTGAGGAATATGGTGTTACAGGTTTTATATTCCTGACAGTGTTCCTAATAAAATATGAAAATGACTTAGTTTGCACACCATATGCTGTTACCTGCAGTTCAAAACCAAAACCAGCTAGGAAAAAAACATGACAAGCTGTATTGAAACTCCATATTTTGAACGCCTCAACCATGTGAGACAGCTGGCACCTGAGTAAAATCAAAATTAAATCCATGTTTCAGGATATCACAACAATCTGAGATACCTGGCATCTGAGTACAATGGAACTTAAATCCATGTTTCAACCCAATTAGTATTATTTGTCAAAGTTTTCATGATTAATTTCAAAAAGTGCAGCTATTAATTTAATTTTGATCGAACCAATAGTCACATGTGTTCCTTAATACGTCCACATTCCATATATTTGTTAGAGCATATTATCATGTACCTATACAATTCTTAGGTATGGCTGTGTTCCTCTGCATTCATTGAATTTTCTTTGTCGTTCAGGTTCTGGAACTAGAGACCTACCATTTTGTATTGTGCCTATTTTCAGCCAACATTATCCTGCTGTTAATTATTGGTAGGTGCAATTGGTTACAGAGTACTGTCTATTGTACCATTTTTTTTAGTTTATGACATAATTAGTACCAATCGCCTATCCCATTTTGCATTCTTATGTGTCTTTTTCATAACTGTTAATACATGCGTAATAATAAGTTCAGATGTTTGTGGTTGTAGTTTTTGAGTGAATAGGACTGTATTTGAATTGAAAATTCAGACTACGTGATCTTGCATGTTCATAGGTCCTTATATGTAGGTAAAAGATTCATATCCTGATAGACTAGGATTAGATTGTTTTATATTATTTACCTACAACATAACAACGCCTAAAAGATGGTTAGTAAGTATATCTGAAATGCATTGTGTCAGTCAGTTCTGAATCTAGGAAAATAAAACATAATGATCTGAACATTTATTGATATATGAATGCATCAATGACTATTCAATTGTGCAGATGAGAAGCTGTCTGGTCGAATGCTATTCTGTTGGTCGTTTGACACACCCAAAGATCTGAAGCTTTTGTTAAGTTGCCTGTGCTACCATCCCGTTTTCTAATGAGAGTACTATAGACTTTATTGATACTAATAATTATTCTTATTTGCAACAAATGTACTTGGTTATCTACGATATAATACCTGCTGACCTGAACTTACCTTCCTATATCAACAAATTATGTTCAGTTTTAAAATTACTTTTTACAACCATGAGGGATGATTGATGTATTTCATGAATCTTCATTTTTCTTTGTCCAAATATGTTGTTCCTACTATATATCTGATGTGTTATGTTTATTTCTCTGCTCATGCCAATAAAGCTAATTGTAAATTCTTTTCAACATATTTTTTTCACCGATGTGTTTTCACACCCGCGGCAACGCGCGGGGTACCAGCTAGTATGTTTTCATTTATGTATGGAATCATTTATTTGTGGTAACACTGAAATGACATTGGCTTGCTGCGCCTAGAGCACTGAATAGGTTCGTACATGCCAATAGAAATGCTTGCACATCTCAGGAAAGAACATAAGCTATGGGCAAGACACATCTTCAGGCTTGGGCTCTATGTAATGCTCATGCTGACTAATTTTGTGACCTAAAGAACACATTGATATTTCAAATTTACCTAGATATTTATATAGCATGGACGCTTACTGCTTTGGTCTGTGAGTAATTTTTTATTTTCCTTTTCTTAGAGCATCTTTTACCGGCTTTGTGTAAACTGTTAGGATTCAGCCTGAACATCTTTCACCGGCTTTCACTGGCTTTAGTTTTCTGAATCATATGACATAGCAATGCATGTGGACATGGACAGAGCTTAGAATTTTATTCTGGACCTTAGTTGTTGTATTTTATTCATTATTGCACCAACAACATATGCTATTATACAAGAAAGATCAGATGAGTCGGAATCTGTAACTTGAAGATGTGTGGGTCAGATCACACGAAAGGTATTGAAATTGTGCAATTGCTATGGGCAAGAAATTTCTGATAACTGGTGCAACTGGTTTTCTTGTTAAAGGTGTCAGCTTCTCTGAATCTTACCAGTTGATTTAGTTCTCGCATCAGTCTATCATCATATTGAATTCCCTGTCCTTTTCTTTGCCAGTTCTTCTATATCATACTTTAAGAACAAATCCTATTGTCGGCAATATGTGTTGATCAAGGCCAAGGACAATGAGGCAGCAATAAACAGATTGAAGAATGAAGTAAGATATATTCTTTGATCGTTTTTACTGTTTTTTGCTAAATATGGCCAGTTGTCTTTTCCAGAAACAGCTTCAGACAGTCCTTTAACCTAGAGCTTTTTTTCTCTCTTTGTTCCAATAATTTATTTCCTCATTTCTGAAGCAGAGTTTGTAGCTTGAAGATAGGTGGGTCATTGGCTTGTTAGTATAAGAAGTTGGATTTTGGACTGTTACAAAGCAACACTAGGGTCTCCTCATGTAAGATAAACACAAAAATAGACCCCGCATCATGATCAGTTAGTTGCCCTCCATCTCCATGCATGTATTGTCCATGTTTCAAATATGAATTGATGCCATGCAGGAAAAAAGAAATAATGCCGACATACAGGTACTGGAGCGAGAACAGCACAAAGGGCATGGGTGGACCGTGGACGACCACTTGGGACTAGGCCCCTGGTCAATGGAGTGCATCCGATGACCCAGCAGCAGGGTGCTCAGCTTCTTTCCTGCCGGGAACGGTCGCATGCTTTAGCCAAGAACGGCAAGCTACTTCTCTGTGCCCCGCGAGTAGTACATGCAGACTCCTTGAAGCCAATTGGTTCTTTCGGCGCATCAACCAGAGAGCACGCAGGCATCCAGCCAAAACTTAATTTCTTACACGTAATTCTAGCCGGTCAAAAGTCACAGCTATAGCTGGTAGACGATAAGAGAGGACATGCATGTGTATTTTGGCTGTATATATGCGACAGCATGCTATTTCTTTTGCTCCGTGCCATGTTTTGATTTTTGGAGATGCTTTTCCTACCACAAACCGGAACATGCATGAAAAGGTTATTGATAGATTTACCTTGAAAAGTATATCATTTTATGAATGAAAATAAGTAAAAGTACATAGTTCCAGTTTCATTGAATAAAGCAGCAATTAATATATAACTATATATGCAACCCTTAAAGGCTATATAGAGGGAAAAAATGAGGAAAAAAAAAGTGCCTATGTCAACAAGACTATCAGCACTGGAAACTACAACCACTAATGCTTTGTTTAGATATAAAGTATTTTTAGATTTTTGGAGGAATACCATGGTTTAACAAAACACTTTGATTTTGTAAACCGAGGAAGTGTTTGGACGCAACCAGCCTTGCAGTTTTAAAAACATAGTATATTGCTAGAAAGTTAGTCATTTTGAAGTTTTAGAAGCTTCACTTTAATTGACCTCTATTTTCTAAATCGTGGTATTACATGGTTGTAGCTTTGAAAACCATGCATGGTCCTTTGATACTTAAGTATTGAAAACCATGACATCGAAACAGGACCCAAGGGTGTGGTTGGTTTCTAGATCACTCATCCTCGCCAGGCTCATCTGGTCTGGGCACTTTAGCCAATCGTCCGGCCGGACTGCTGCGCTTGTAGAAATTAATGCTTCATTGTATGCCACCGGCAATTACACCACTTTGTGCAATTCCTTCGGACGACCTGTACAAACCGTCAGGCAAAAAATCGTTCATTCTAATTCATATGACGTTAGGACAGCTGCATTCGTTCACTTTTGAACTAAAACAATTGTTCCAATGTCATACAAATCGTAACAGAGGGAGTATGCTATAACATGTACGTAACTGTGGACATGATATATTTAATGGATGTAGCTAGTGCAAGCAGCTGGTACATGATGAATTCTCAAAAACTCCTGAATTTCAAATAATACAGTTTGCTTTGAGAAAGTGAACTAGCTAATCCTGTCACAATACAAACTTGCCCTAACGAAACAAATGGTAAAGCAAACGCCCTAGCTAGGGTGGCCATGTCCACACCGTGGAATACTAGCCTTAGTAACTGACAGGTAGGATCGGTGCCAGGTAGCTGTCCCTACTTGTGAGTGGTCACTCGCTTCGCTTTGTACCCGCCTTCGGCTTCGTCGTCACCTTTCGGGGTGGGGGAAGGGAACCAGAGCAAGCGGCCGCTCCTCCAAGCAATCCGCCCGCCGCCGGAGGGACGCTCCCTGCAGATTCCTCTCCACCCTCGCCGCCGGAGAGGCCGACGGCCGGCGGCTCCGCGCTCCGCACGTCCCCAGGCATAAGCAGCCGTCGGCCAGGTCTCCGCCCCGCACGCACACCACCGGCCGGCCGGCATCCTCTGCTTGCTCCCCTGGAAGGGCCTCTCCGACCACCGCATCGGCCAGCTCCCGGGCCTCCGCAGCACGACGAAGCCATCGCCGGGCCGCTCATCCCCGCCGCGCTCGGCTTCGTTCCTCCCCGGCCGACCTCCTCCGCGGCGTCTGCCTCTTCGAGGACCGCTTCTCCGGCGCCGGCCCCGCATCCATCCGCGCGGCTGCCTCGTGCTGCGTTCGGTCGACGCCAGGAGCAACCGTCTCACCCTCACCGGACACATCCCGCCGGCCGCCGCCAACTCTACACCAAGCTCGTCGGGCGCCTCAACCTCGGCCGCAACGCCATCTCCGGAGAGATCCACATCGAGGTCGTCGTCGTTCCTCTTCCTCGACCTCTCCGACCCCCATCCCCGACGCCTTCGCCAGCTCCAAGGGAGCTCCTTCTTCGTCGGTTCTCCCTCCCGCCCGGCTGGTTTACTGCTCCCCGTATCAATGGCGTCCTCCTCTGACGCAGGTACCATATGTAAACCTCAAACTTAATTTGCTTGTTCGTTCAAAACAGTGGCGGAGGGGGTTGCGGACAAACTCCATAAAAATTTGAAGTTCAAAAATTTGCCAATTTGCACCGTATCTTCATTGTTCACATACACCATATCGTATTGCTTAGAAAATTTGGACATAGATTCAGCAAAGATTTTATTTTCCTACAAGTTTGCAATCACATATATATTAAGCCCCTGCCAGCTACGGCAAGGTTTCCGGTGCTAAGCCTTTGGTTACTTTGATAAGATGAGCTAATCGCTTGGTAGTTGCCCCTTGCCTGTTCAGACAACCGTTAACACCACACAATGAATAATAATTGTTTTCGGATTCTTTTGTGATGGGGATTGCGTCGATGCCTGTCAATCGAAGAGGGAGGCACTCATCTACGCACAAATTCACTAGCTCCTGCAGCCGTAGACTTGACCTACACAAGAATTTGTCGCCGGCAATGAAGTGGAGCGATGGAGTTCGCACAAATCAGATGTGAGAAGAGGAAGAAGGAACCAGCTGGGTTCAGAGGCATACGACGTCCGGTCATGCGGCATACCTCCTCTTCTACAAGCTATTCGACTATGGGCTACGGGTGACGGCCCATAAATCTAATTCCTCTTCTACCTTCGTTGGTTCTTCCTATCGAGAAGCTCCTTGGCTGTCAATGGCGGCACAACCGCAACAGAACAGTAGGCGATTCGAGGAAAAAATGGGGGGCGGGGTGTGTGTGTGTGTGTGTGGGGGGGGGGGGGGGGGGGGGGTGCGGTGTTGGAATTGCCGTGTAGAGTGGCGGCGTCAAAGTTAGTGTGAAAATTCATTGCATGGTTAAATGCAGGATATGGAATGGACGGATCAAGTGAGATAATTTTTCCAAGTGAGGAAATCATCCAATTGTAAGTGGTTTACATTTCAATTGTGTCCTCACTACAATACATTAATCGCTAATTTAGACCACTCTCTGATCATAAATGGCATTTGGTTTTTTTTTGGGCTTTTAATTGTTTACAGGCCGCTTCCAAGGGAGTTTCATCCAAAAAATGTTAAGGTAACTTGATACTAATTCATTATGGGACTGCAATACCGGTCTTCTAACCATACAAAATATATTTTCATATACTATATGCAGGCAACAATTGCGAAGGCACATCAGGTGTTGACAGTGTATGAAAACTACCTTCATGGGATGGGCTCTCACTATGCTAGCATGAAGTATAAAGACTCAAGTCCCCAGTACTGCATTGCTCGCCCTTTTGAAAAGGCATCTGAAGCAAGGCGTCTTTATGGCCTAATGGCTCGATGCAAACACAATAGCATTCTGCAGCCGCTAGGTATTTGGATATGCCAAACTAAACTGAAGTGGAAGAAACCCAAGAAGGATGAGAAGTCGAAAGATGAAAAGGTTGCTGAAGATAAGGAAGAGGGGACAGAGAAGAATATCGAAGCATTCATTACCTTTCCACTTATTGATGGTGCTCTGACTGATGTGCCTCCCAAAGATATATTTTTGGTGGAAGAAGACAAAAAAGCATATGGTCTCACGTCCCAAGGCTCCAATTTCTTCACGTAAATAGCTATTATCCTGCATGCTGATATCTGTTCCGTAATTTGTTTCTTATTAGTCTGACGATGTCACTAATTATATCCATTCTGGTTATTTTTTCAGAGATATCTTGTCTGTCATTGAGCATATCAATGGACTTTATACAGCTAGTACACCATTTCCATTGTGCTCGTTGAGATTCAATCCTGGAAGAATTGTTTACAATGAGCTATCTCAAGGGAAGTACAAAGTTCTATTTTGGGTAGACTTCTTCACTGAAGATCAGGAGCGGAAGAATCACAAAAAAGGTATATCTCCATAACTCAGGAACACAGATTACACCCTCGAGAAGGTATTCTTTTACTAAAGTAAATTTCAATCCTCAAGTTCGTAGATTCTTCCATGTGTTTAGTATCCTAGTAGATGCTAGATTTTTTCTGAATTAGGTTACTAAACAGCGTGTACATATGTGACGGATGCTGCATAAATCTTTTATTTCTGTGTAACATATCCCCTCTAAAATTCAACAGAGCCTACAGTTGACGATATACGTTTGGCTAACTGGAAAACAGTTGCCACATACCTTACAAGCCTTTTGGAGAAGTTTGGTGTTAAACCGAATGAAGAACTAAATCAGTTAGTCACAAAGCTTAGCCATGAAATGTCCAACGTTGAAGAAGCAATGAGGTTAGTTGACTTTCCTCTTAGCACTAATAACATATAACACATGAATGATTTACTAAAGAAAGTGAACATTAGTCATATCCATAAATTTGTTACTCTTTTATGTGTATGCATAATAATTTGCAGGTACACTGACTCGTTGTGGGAGCCTGGAATGTGGTCGGTATACACCAAGATTCATTTTATTAGAGAAGTGTTTTGGTGTTGCGATAACAACACTGAAAGAGCAGACAAACTGAAGTCAAAGGGGAGTCTTGGTCTTGAATCTGTCATTACAAAACTAGGATTTGATAATCCTGACAAGAATCTGTATGATTCCCTAGCATTCTTGAGGAAAAAGGTTGTTGCCCACCAGGATTCCACATATAGGGAGTACAAAGGTGTAAAGGTATAATCCCCACATGATTACAATTTTATACTTGCATTACGGTTACAATGTTTTTTGAAAGAACCATTTAAGTTACTATATAATGTTGCCACTGTTGTAGTACTTCTGAATGTGAGAATTGTTGTTTTAGCAATCCAATGAAATGGCTTCATCAAAATAGGATCCAAATATTTGGATTCACCGAAATAAAGTAGGACCCTAAACATCCACACTTTGATTTTTCAGTTTTTGTGTCTTCTCTTTTCTTTACCAATTTTCCAAACCAGGATTGACCATATGTCCCTAAGCATTTTCCTTCACACCATCAACCTATCTCTGGTATGTTTCCAGTTGAAAACACCTTATATTTATCTTGACTTGTGTGTGACGGGTTGTTGTTTGCTGCTTGCTTCTTTTCTTTTGATAAACTCATTCGGTCATGCATATTTATCTTGACTTGTGTCTGAAGGCTTGTTGTTAATTAGCTGCTTGCTTCATTGCTTTTGAACTCATTCGGCCATGTCGTGAGATGTGAGCTAATTATGTCATGACTTCATTTGTGATGCTTTTGCGCACGCAAACTAATTTGGTAATATTATATATGCCATGTGAATTTTGGGTGGCATCATTGTCCATGACAAATTATATGATCTGTTGTATTAAAACAAAAAAAAGGTAAATAAAACCGAAGAACAAGCTGATGTACTGTCCATGCATGAGGGGGGCATGCTGGTCACTTAGTGTGAGGAAAAATGGGAAAAGTAAACAAAAGGCAAGTAGATAAGCCAAAAAAAAAAAAAATCAAAGTGCAGAGATGTTTCGGGTCCTAGTTTTAGGAAACCAATGTTTCAGTCCTATTTTGGCGAAGCCACTTCTTTTGAGTCCTAACACAGCAATTTTGTCCTCTGAAGTCTGAACTGCTCTTTGCACATGAGAAAGTTATTTGACTTTATGTCAACTGTCAACAATGTAAAGGTCTTTTATACAAATTTCCTTTTCCGCTAATCAAATGTCTTCTATTTTTTTTCTTCTATAGGATGATGTGGGCATAGACAAAAGAACAATTTTAACATTCGTTCAAAAGATCAAGCCTTCTTTCATGATAAAGTTGGTGAAGGAAGTACGCCCGTTGCACTGGATACAAGAATCGCCTTTACTGAGAAGTAAGTTCTGGAAATAGTAACACTTGGTTGATGCTCAGTGTTTTCCTGTAGAAATGCTACTCACAAAGTTTTTGCTCGTATGTCCAGGTGAGACCACCTACATGCAACCTTTCAAGCCCAAATAAGTTAGAATTAGTTAATTAGCTGTCAAGCAATAACCATAACATGCCAACATTTGTGCAGTATTATTCCAGTTTGTGCACCAATACCTTATATCTCAGACAGCTGGAAGTACGGATATGGTACCGCCATAACTATGTTTCTGTTATGTATGACTATGAGGATCTTAGAACTGTGATGCTTGATATGACCACTTGTTATGGAATGTTTTAATTTATTTTTAACAGTGGTTATACTACTATGTACCCTAGGTTTGTGAAATTTTGATTATGATTTACAGATTTACTCTTGTAATGATTTGGCATGCATACTTGTTTTCTTGCTTAATTGCAAACAATGATTACCCGTGACTACTGGCATATACAGCATGTCCAAATAGTTGAATATATCTATTCTGCCTCCGGTCGATCGGCTCTGTTGTCCTACACATATGCAGCCTAGAAGTGCATCTGACCGGGACAATAGACTGTTGGGGTGTCACTATTTTGCGAGACCTCCAGACATCTTTTATATTCTGAATATTTCTGTCTTGCGATCACAGTCATTTGACGTCATTAATTACAGCCTTAACAGTTCGTTCGAAGTTTTGTTGAATCTCAACCTTCGATTCCGTACGACGTAGGGCAAATAATCTGTGTCCTCTCGGCCCTTTCAATTAAACAGCAATTGCCACATGACGGCAATTGCTGCTGCCTGCTGCATTCTCCATTTCTCCCGTTATGCTACCACGGCTACGGCGCGGCAAGGCCACGGCGAATGCTCGCCACACCCGCGCGTTGGAACCCTGCGCCCAATTGCTAGCTCTCTCCAAACGAGGCTAGCAGGTTGCACACAGAGCATAGCACGTCTCACGCGTAGCGCGAAGGTTGCAGAGCGCGCGCATTGTCAGGTTTCACACGACGGCTGTAGGAGTGAAGGCTGACGGTCATTTCCAAACACTTCTTTGTTTGGATTGATTCTTTAGATCCTTACAACCATAATTTTGTCTAAACTTGAGTAAGCCATCAAATAACAATAAAAGTGTCATGTTCCACTCATTGATTACTACTGCAAATCATTAAATGCTGACAGTTCCCCTCATACTAAGCAATGCATCTGCTTAAGTGTGCTACATGCTGATTTTTTTTTTTTTTGATCATCAAGCCCACTCTATTTATTCATCGACATCAGTTTCAGCGGTATCGCGAACCACCAGGTTCAATACAAAGCTCGGGAGGGGATGCAGCCATACAAACGACTGCTCCGGATCCCAACTAAGACTAGAGCGAGCAAGCTCATAAGCACACAAATTACATGATCTCGGGGCATACATAACTTCTACTGAATCAAAATAGAGTCTAATCAGATCCCTAGCCTCTTTATAAAGAACCGAGCCTGGCGAATGATCAAAATCACACGATTGTAGAGCTTTCACCAGATTAGAGGAATCGGTCTCAAGTTGAACTCTGGAAATTCCTTGGTTTGACATCACTTGGAGAGCAGCCACACATGCCTGAGCCTCTGCACACGCTGCATCATGTACTGCAGATAAATTGCCTGCACCTGCTAGAACCGCTTTTCCTTCATTATCTCTCACCACAAAGCCCCACCCTCCTTTCTTTTGTGCTGCAACAAAAGCACCATCACAATTTGCTTTCAGCATATTAGTCGGAGGAGGCTTCCACTTTTCTTTTCTTCTTGGACATTTCTCCTTTGTATGTTTCATATTCAACACCTCCGTGGCAAGAGATGAGGCTCGATGGACTACCTCATCTGTCGTTTTCATTCCTTCCCCTGCATTGGCTTTATTTCTGGCCTCCCACCATGACCATAACAATGTGATGACTTTCATACGAGTGCTGCCTTCCATCATTAATATTTTCTGGACCACATCTATGGCAGAGCGTTGCTCAAGTAGCATGAGGCGGACATCTTCTAGTAAAGCTTCACGCCAGCATCTGATGACATATTTGCACTTCAGAAAACAATGACCACCATCCTCATTCAGGCGCCAACATACTGGGCATCGAGTATCAATATCCATTCCTCTCCCTTGTATGCTCATACGTAATGGTAGACTGTTCTGTGCTAGACGCCAAACAAATTGCTTTATCTTTGGTGGCCCCTCCAGTTTCCATATTTGCTCCCATTTTAGTTTATCATCCTGCTGTGTTGACGAGGATTGCCCACGTTGCTTCTTTGCCCTTCTTCCAGCGTCATCTTCTAATGTGTGATATGCAGATTTGACTGAAAACAAACCACGATTGTCGAAGTGCCACGCTAGAAAGTCCTCTATTTCTAGATTCACTGGTATTGCAAGAATTTTCTGCACATCTTCTTCCCAAAATATGTTAGTGATCATCTCCCTATCCCAATCACCAGATACTGGATCAATTAAATCACATACTCGAGTAACCACCGTTTGCCCTCTTGGTGTTATAGGCCTCCTCGTAACTCCACTTGGAATCCAGGGATCCAACCATATATTGATCAGGTTGCCATTACCCACACGCCAAATCAGTCCCTCCTTTAGAGCTTTAATCCCACTCACAATACTGCACCATGCATATGAAATCCCCGGACCTTCCTTCACTGCCAAAAGATTGCCATCGCTGAAATACTTGGCTCGTAATACTGTAGCACATAAAGAGTCAGGTACAATAATAAGTCTCCAAGCCTCCCGGGCGAGCATAGCTAGATTGAATAGATGCAAATCACGAAAGCCAAGACCGCCTTTATCCTTCCTGCTACATAGAGTCTCCCATGATAGCCAGTGCATTTTATTTTCCTTGTCCTGCTGTGACCACCAACCTACATATCATGGTGCTTATCTCATCACATAGTGACTTGGTGAGATCAAAACACGACATGGCATAGGTTGGAATAGCTTGTGCCACAGCCTTAATAAGTGTTTCCTTCCCCGCTTTAGACAATAGCTTCTCTTTCCACCCTTGAATTTTCTTCCACACACGGTCCTTCAAATAAGAGAAAGTCTTTTTCTTGGACCTCCCCATATAGACTGGCAACCCCAGATATTTCTCATTCCTAGCTTCTGTGGTGATATCCAGAATAGACATTAGATCACTTTTATCTCTGTCACTAGTATTCTTGCTAAACATGATCGAGGACTTGTCCTTGTTTATTATCTGGCCCGAGCATACTTCATACAACTGTAGTACATGTTGCAGGTGATGTGCACTTCGTTCATTAGCTTTCAGAAGTAGCAATGAATCATCTGCAAACAAGAGATGGTTGATACTCAGAGCCTCTGGACAAATTCTCACACCTGGCAGCTCACCACTAATCTCAGCCGCATTTAACAAAGAGGAGAAACCTTCAGCACACATAAGAAATAAATAAGGCGATATAGGATCTCCCTGCCTCAACCCACGTCCCGGAACAATTTCATCAGTTAATTCACCATTCAGCTTCACTCTGTAAGAGACAGACGTGACACAACTCATGATAGGATTCACCCAAGTCTCAGCGAAACCCAACTTTAACATTATCCGCCTCAGAAACTCCCACTCCACTCTATCATATGCTTTGCTCATGTCAAGTTTGATTGCTGCGAAACCTTCTGTCCCCGACCTCTTGGTCTGCATGAAGTGAGTCACCTCATAGGCAAGTAAAACATTGTCAGTTATCAATCTCCCTGGCACCAAAGCACTCTGATTTGGTGATATAATATCAGGCAAAATAATCTTCAATCTATTTGAGATGACTTTAGAAGCAATTTTGTAGACCACATTACACAAACTGATTGGCCTAAGATCCTTCAATTTCTCAGGATTATTAACTTTCGGGATTAGCACCACTATAGTATCATTCCACCCAGAGGCCATTTCTCCTCCCCTCAAGAAACTTTTGACTTCCCGCACTACATCCTCCCCAACAAATGTGCCAATATTGTTTATAAAAGAGTGCAGTCATACCATCTACTCCCGGGGCCTTAAGATCACCTATCCCATCAAGTGCATTTTTTATTTCCATGTCACTGAACTCTTTACATAATTCAAGATTCATATCATCAGTAACTTTTGGCATGACATGCTGTAATAATTCGTCATATCTATTGCCTGCATGAGACTGGAAAAGATTTTGATAATAGTTAGTGATCATATTTAGCATCCCCGCTGCCTCCGTCACCTCAACGCCATCCTCTGTCACCAATTTTTTTATTTTATTTCGCCTCCTCCTTTCTGTGGCATTTCTGTCACCCTTTTCGAGCCAGTGCACATGCGCTCTCTGGCGCCAATACAACTCCTTTTGTTCCTCAAGCTTTTTAAGGTAGATGTCAATGTGTCAAATGCCCGCCATGCACTTTACGTATCACAGAAAATATGCTACTTAATAAGTAACAAAGTAACAGTCTTTATACTCCTTACTGGTATCCAGTTTGATAACAGCATACCCATCAGCACCTCTCCCTTGTTCTGTGGTACTGTGTAATTTCATATGCAAGACATTATCAATTATTATCAGTCCATGGACATAGGCACTATGGTTATCACGTGTTTTATTTGGCTAGGGGCGCGAGCCCACACACATGTAGCGCCACAGTTTTTTCCTTGTACATTGGACCAATTTGGAATCGAATCCTTTAGGGGGAAAGCTAATTCTTTCACGATATTGCAGAAACATAACAGTATATTTCAGTAGAGTTTTTCAGCTAATGAAATCGAATGGCAGGACTCTCCACACCAGTAACCATCGTTATGATTACTGCAGTGAAGCACACGCCTACTTATTTCCATTGTTGATCGAAATCTCAAGAACAACACACACTACAAAAGACACGGGAGAGCTACCCAAAGGGTATCCCAGGCATTAAAATACTCAAACCGTCCAAAAAAGAAAAAGAAACTCGATGGAGTATGTAGTGCTCTTCCATAAATAAAACGGTCAGCCTGAGGCTTGCGGAAAATGTTGCACCAAGAATGTGATGTAGCGCTAGATTACAATTTTGCTCCACCGCCAAAATGGACCGACAATGCCATGGCAACTCCAGATGTTATGAAGACTAGCTGGTAAAAAACTTGGGTTAGGTGGTGGCACCAATGAACCTCACCTTAGACGAAGATCTGGGAGAGAAAAAAAAAACATCATAACAGAATCAACTGGCACAAATGGCACGCAATTGGTGTGAAGAAATAAGACGCAAAAATAGAAGATCACACTAAATTTGTAGCCAAGCTTAAACGCACGCGCATATCACACACAGCCACAGATATAAGTGTACGCATCCAGGCCTGCTATATATATCAATTCACACTGACAAAAAGGTAGCATATTGTGGATTGCAACTAGGAACCCCATAAATGGAACCACGGTAGGCTTATAATAAAATTTAAAAAGAGCCTTGGAGGAATATATTGGTCTTGACAGTTTTTTACACTCGTAGAAATAGAAGTACCTGGTAAGCTTCTGACAGCACCAAATTCCGCAATATTAGGAGAGTTTCATAACTGGGTATATATGGAACATTATTTTTTAATAATATTTGAAGTTTGCCATTCACCACAGCTATGCATTTTCTGTATTTGCAATGCATAAATAAGTAAACAAAGAATCAACTTAGAAAAGAAATTTCGAACTCATTTCAGTTTAATATAATGATCTTCATTTGATTATAGGATACTCAAATGAGGATTCGGATTGCCAAAGTTTAGAAGTAGGGTATTGTTATTTTTTTAAAAGGAGCGAGTGTAACTTCAGAAACATTGGGTGTGTGCGTGAGTTGCACTATCTTCTTCTATTATGAAATGATCCGCACCGTTTTCAAGGAAAAAAAAAGATCGTTCAAACTGCTAATCTATGAAGACATACAAGGGAGGAAAAGCGAAAAAGAGGCCCTACACTCCTCATAAATACACAACACTAAATTTTAGGTGTGTAGGACACCTTCAAGTCAGCTAGGTGGAGCTCTAATGAAACATAGGGACATCTAACCGGTTACGTTTTGGAAATTTGTTATTCACTGGATCAAGAGGCTGGTCCCAATGGTCAGACAAACAAGCACCAAAATCCTCAAGGAGACACCTTGGCCAAGTAATATCAGCTGCCACTACACATAAATCTATCAGCTGCCACCCTTTTCGAAAAGGGCAGTTCAAAAGGTCTTTCTTTTCACACAATTTTGTGTCTGAACATAGTTCTCAGTGATCTATATTTAGTCTCCTCAGAACAGAAATGTGAGGGCACCCACATGAACTGGAGACATGCAAGCCAAACCAAGAGCACAAACTGACTCAGTCTTGTCGTAGATATCGGTTTCCTAGTAGGAACTTTGGCAATGTCTTAGATTTGGACATACATGAAGTCAAAATTATAAACTTTGGCAGTATCTTTTTGAAAATATTAATAGTAGAGTCATGTGTACATTTTTTTTGATAACTATTATTTATAATATTAAAAATTTATTGAGTTGTAGAAATAAATTACAAAAAAATAACTATCAGAGGAGTTGCCTTTTGGAAACCACCCTGATATTATGAGTGACCTTCATTATGTGATCCAATACTCTTGTCGTAATATGATTCCACTGTAAAATCTGAAGTATGCAGCCTTATACGATTCTAATGTTTAACAGCCTTGTAATCCTGGCTCTACAGACCTTATCTATTATCTATAAACATGAACATAGGTATCATAATATATGCCATCCCCTGCTAGCTATTCTTAGAGAGAAAAAACTAACCTTTTCTAAGGGTCGTTCAAGAATGTCATAGAAGTCATGCTTATAGTATAGCGTCTCCTTCCAAAACTGAAACATGTTAAAATAAGTTATTATATAACTTATTATTGGACTACACAATTTTCCAGAAAAACACTCAACATTTCTGCACCTGAGGAAGATATGCAATCAATCTGTCGCATGCTTCACCAACAACCTGAAAGAAATCAACCAGTTCAGTTGATAATCAATGAAAGGCTATATTTTGTGTCCCTCGGCTCAATTATTGGTGCATCGTATGGCCCATACGTGTACTGGTGATAATTCCCAAAAGAGTGCAAATTCTGACTTAAAAATATGTAGATGAATAGTTTTATTATCCCTAGTCTGCTACAGACAACAATAAAAGTCTTTGTAGAAGATAAACTCCACCTTTTCAAACGATAGCCGAGTCCTATCCTTGGATGGTAGTAGTGTTCTTCTATAATCCTGCATTCACAGCAATATGAACTTGGCAGTATTGATTACTGCAAACACAAGATATTTAGACATGAAAATAACTTACAATGATTCCCCGGATAACATAATGTCTGGGAAGAGGATGATCCGTGAAAACTGCATTGCTGAATTTATCAATAAGCTCTGAGAAACATTTCTTGTCCTACAGGAGTCAATCAATACTGAATTAATATGTGAAGTGTAGAACATAAGAGGCACTGCTTAGTTGTGTGAAACATACCCAGTCAATACAAGGGTTGTGGATGTCAAAAAATCCTTCTACTTCAAGCTCATTCATCAAATGCTTGAGTCGATCTTTATGCTGACAATGGTTTGTATCGAATAATTTCAGAATCAAGCAAGAAATAAGTCAGAAATAAAGTTTCTAATGCCAAACTAGATTTATAAAGGTAGATGCACTACTGAGGAAACAAGTGCATTTTGTTTAGCGATGTAGGACAGTACATGACTACATGTTACATGTTCATGTAGATGTTTTTGCTGAATTTTGTTGTGTCAAATAAAGATAGCATGGGTAATTTAACATGCTGACTCATGTTGCTAAAGAAAATAGTCAAATGTACGCTTCCTGTCTTCATAAACAATCCACATACCCGGAACTGACTTGAAAAACTCACATCAATCGAAACAAAACTCCCTCTGTCCATTTTATACGATGCGCACATTTTCAAAATTCAAACATGAGTTAAGTGGTACAAAAGTTATACCATTAGATTTGTATTTCAATTCACAGTCGTATGATTATGATTTTGTATCCAGAAATAATATATTAGAAGAAAAATAGTCAAGGCATAATTTAGGAAACTGTCCCAAGAATTAGAAAATAGGAGAGCAATAGTATAATTTGGTGTCATGCCAGATTTAACCTTATGGACACATAAAATCATCAAATCACAAATTCAAGCAAACTATGGGGATGGAAAAAATGGGGGCTCAACAAGATTCAAGGGAACAGGGCACTTGAAGGGTAAAGTGTCTACAGATTTTTGAAATATTCCAAAAATTATAGGTCCACTAAAATAAGATTGAATGCATCATTAACATTACTTCTCAATGGCCCAAAATAAGGAAACAATTTGTCAAATGAATATAATACAAGACTTGATATCATCCGACAAGATGGTACCTACTTTAGTAATATTATATGGTACTTAAATGATTTTTCTTGAATGAAACAAAAACGTTAAAAAAGTATTTAGGCCAACAGTCAAGACAAGCCAAGTAAAACAAGATATATAAAGCTTTACTGAATGCAGTCAGAATCAAAGTAAAATTTCTTTTGGCTCCATACCAAATCATCTTCAAGCACGTCTCTTAAACAACTTAAATATGTGCATACTTGATGACGTATTTGCACTATTTCAGCTCTTCGCTACAAAAAGGACATACTTGGTAAGGAATTAATCACCGGAAATAATTTAAGCTCTTTAATAAAATTGAATAAGGGCATCCAAATACTTCCAGGAACGAATATGATTAGCACCTTGAGAGATAATTTAATAAGGACACTGTCCAAATCTGAAAAATCACATGGTACTGCCCAACTGTCAACATCTTTATCACAATAATCAGCCTGCAAAAGTTGAAAATAAGTAGCAATGTTTGTACTACACTGCAGCTTTGTATATGTAAGTCTATGACAGTTGAACAAATTGTTATACCCCTCTTGGCATGAACTTGTAAATTTTGTCATCCAGTACACCAGAAGTCAAATGGTCATCATACTGTTCATGCCTGAGTACTTGTGCAACGGCCCTAGAATACTGAAGCACATAAATAAGTCTCTGTCAAGTTCATGTAATTTAGCAATGAGAACATAAGAAAATGCACATAATAAGACATCTATGGCACACAAAGATGATATTTGTTTACCACAAACAATCTTAACGAAAAAGTATTTACTGATGGTGAGAGAAAAAGAAAGAAAAGGTTTGTTTTCAGCATAGTAAAAAAAGCCTTGCATGAAATTGGCCAGTCTAAACACTCAGTATGTATCCATTGGAAAAACTCTGTAAAATTCAGCCTCACCAAGAAAGTCAAAATGAAAATTTTAATGGCATCTAGTTCCACAAGGAGTTGGTCCTGCTCTCAAACTAATGGAATTAAACACAGGATTAATATCAACATAACTAGCCACCGTGGCACCATAGTGTTTGTTTCGTTCTTGTGAAGGTATCCGTTTTCATACTTGTAATCGGCACAAGGCAGCAACGTACTAGTTTTTTCTTTTATTATTTATATAAATACCAAAGTAGGGGTTTCCCCTACTGCATTTCCCTAAAAATCATAACTAGACATCACTTAGGCCACAAACTAACTAGGCAACTACAAAATAGGTTACTTAAATGAAACATTATGCTAATGTGTAAGAAGTTCAGCTGGAGCAGCATTATGTAATTACTTGTGTAATATTTGTGTACACTAGTTTACATGATGGCACACAAAAAATCTGCAGTCTCAGGATACTATTTCTCAAATATTTGAAAACACCCACCCTCAACAAAATGGGGCTAATAAAGGTCACAAAGTCCAGTGGCCCAGGACTTAATCACATATATCTCTGAAAGCCATTACACATGAGTGACCTTTTTGTGGGAACGATGAATCCTGCCCTGGCCGGCAGCCTCTGAACCTCGTAACTAGAGGATCTACCACCATGCTACAACCAGAGTCCCATTATTTCTCAATCCTTGCTAATGACCTTACTGATAAGCAAGATTTTTATTATATTTGGTTATTAGAATAAATTTCAAGGTATATCATAGCATAATTTTTATTTATTGTTTTCCACAGTTAGTGATCCGATCCTAAAAATATAATCTCCCGAGTCTTAAGATAGACACATTTATAATGTGAGGATGTAACAGAAATAAGAACTGTGTATGTGCATACACAAAGAGCATGACAAAATATGTTGTTAACAGTAAGAAAGCAAAATGCTTGCAAACTCAATGGCATACCTCAGACGTCTTCAGCTTCTTCAAGATATATGCTATTGCATAAGGTTCCAAATGTAAAGGGAAATCTTCTGGGCTTGGTGCTAGTGGCTGAAAAAATAAGGAAATTTTATTTTACTTGTCCTAAATGGACTTCCAAACATTATACAAGCAAACCTCAAAGTGCTGGAATTCTTCAGCATTGGTTAACTGGTCAGTTATCCATAACAGAAAATCTTTATGTCCCTACAAAATAAAAGCGTTATGGCAAAAAAAATGCAAGTCAATAGGAAGAAAAACAATAGTGCTCTAAATTGATCATATGTACCTCGCGGATCAAAGGATGAAAGCAAGGCTCCCAGATATACAACACCGAATCAATGAGGAACTGGAAGGAAAAAATATTCAGACTTGGAAGGACAAGTATCAACTACGTAGACCTTCAAACTGTGTACCCCTACTGATTTATTACCAAAGGCTCATGAGGAAATCATAATTAACAAGAAAAATACTCACATGAACAGATTTTTCCAAGTCAACCGAAGGAATAGTACTAAATGGTGTCTCAGAATTTTTTTCGAGATGATGAATCACACTATAAGGACAGTCAGAACCCTGAGAAAAATAATCAGATATAAAACATGTTGCTTGAAGTTGATGAATCCTAAGATAGCAAGACAAGCACCTTAATGTACGGTGTGTGAGCAATGAGTTTCCTAACAATGTCACGCACTTTTCTCTGATTTCTGACTTGAATTGTCGAACAAAACTTTCGCTTCATTAACAAAATAGAGATCATCTCAAAAGAAAAATAGAGATATAGATTTAATGTTTTGTCAGTGTACACATGTAAATATGCACGTTAGTAGTTGAGGTTAATTAACACATACCCTTCGCATATATGAGATGGCTTTTAAATAGGGGTGCTCCCTACTGTTAATGGCGTATTTCAATCTAAACTCAGGCTTCAATTTCTGAAGGAGAACTTCCCAGTCAAAATAATCATGCTGTGAACGTAAATATGAATCAGCCAGAAACCCATGCCATGCATAAATTCAGAAGCTGTACTCAATGAAAAGAAAACATACTACTCCATGAAAAACAAGGAAAACCAAAATGTTGCTCTGCTCACTGTAACTCAATAAAGAATGTGGAATTTAAATGAGTATCCAATAAACATAAATTTTAAATCATACTGTAAGGGCTTGTATCCACAGTTGCTATGTACCTTGAGTTTGCTCAAAGTATCTGTGCTTTTATCAGTGTACTGCTAAATTTATAGGAGTGTATTTATAAAAAAGATTTCTTTCGTTGACATTGTCCTGAACTCACAAATGCTATATCATTGGATAACTTTAAAGCATCTCTTCATGTCTCTTTACCTATAGTATATGCTATTATAGAATATCATCTACCAGATGTAAACCGTTTTCTATCATGTTGATAATTAGATTTACACTTACAAGCTACAGTTAAAAAAGATGTTAACATTGAGCAACACAACTACTCTCTGGCAGCAGATATGTCAGTTAGCAAAAGAAAAAACAAATCAAATGAAAATGATGATAAAGCAAGAATGATGTTTTGGGGAACAATACCTCTGAAGTGTCTTCCATTGCATCCACTTCCTTCAACATATCGATATAAACTGGAAGATATCTTTCAAATTCATCTTGAAACTGTATGAATGTACATAAAGAAATTTAATGAAACATTAAGTAAAAAAATAATACATCACAAAAATGCCAAAAACAAAGTGTCTTTTCAAAAAATGAACAACCTCCCAATTCCATTCTACTTCCTTTTCAAATTCCTCTGGAGCAGCACAAAGTGTCTTTTCAAAAAGATCTTCCTTAAGCTTTTCCAACCAACTTGTGAAGTTATCTGCAGCACTGTCTCCGCCTTTGCATTCCAACATAAGGTCCTAGTACAATACCAAGTAAACATAATGGCATGCATGAATATATGAATATGCTGGCAATGCCTCATATCATACTAGCAATAGTGATTCATGTAATTAGAATTGAATCTTCAGTTGCTTACCTGGTCTTGTGCATAGCTTGTGCTAGACAAATAGTTATGTGATTCACGGCAAAGGGCAATGAGATCCTTGTTAACAATATCACTTGGTTTAATCAGGTGTCTGATAGCACATGGTAGCTTATCATGTAGCCGTTTAATAATAGATGGAAGCAATTCATCTGAAACAAATAGCCTAAGCCTTTCAACTGTACTGACACCTGCGAACTGAACCAAAGAACAGCAAAATGGAATTGCTTTTATGGCTGCTACATCATCCACCCAATACCCAAAAAGACTCATCCTTAGTCTCCCAAAACAACCATGAACGAAAAGATACCTGCAACCAAAATAGTTAGTGTCTGTGTCCTATGTTTGTTTAGTAAAACAAGGACTGAAGTACAAAATATTAATTTACCCAACAAGAGAATTTGATGATGTTGACTCGGAATCACAGAGATAAGTAATCCTTTTCTTGTTGACATCTTCAAAACAATGCGAAAGAGTGCCCGATTTTGACAACGACAAGTTTCCAAGTAAATGAGAAACATCTCGTGTAAATTGAAGCAGGACAGTGTGCTCCGATTTCTCAATATCTTCTGTTGATCCAAGAAGTTTGCCAAAGTAGTACGAAACTCGAGCTCGACCTTCATGCAAAAAGCTGAACCAAGCATAGTACAGTACATCCTCACAATGTCTAAGAAAGGGTCCAAGAAAGTTCAACATCCATTCCTTCCAGAATTCACGAGGACAATTTTCAACCAATGGAAGGAAAATAAGATGGATAAGTTTGCTCAAATGTCTAAACTCCATTGAACCCAAATCGACGAAAGCGAGACTTAAAGATGAACAATCCAAGACCTCAGTAAGTGCTTTCTCATGACACATAGATAGACCTATAATATTGTACCTGCAACAATGTATAACTCATCATGTACCAAATATTAAAGTAAAAAAGTGATGTTACAATTAAAGTACAGGGCCAAGGCCCAGAACCAAACTATACAGGGGTGCAGGCCGGTTAGAAGTTAGGACAAAGAGCTGAAAAGGAAAAAACCCAACCTAAAGTATAAACAGTTAGCTCCATCGTCCGTTATCAGAAAGACAATTCTAAGGTATCAAGTCAGATGTGCAAAAAATAGTTTGAACTAAAATTAATAGCCTCTTAAAACATTATTGCAAAATATATCATTAGATGACCCAGAAAATAAAAATTTGTGATATTGCATCAATTTGAATGAAAGGACAAATTAGTTATACAAGCTGGAAAGTACCATAATATCATACATCCTGAAAACAGTAGCACATAGAGAGCGAAACTAAACATGTCATCGACATGATTCAAGCCATGTTTGGTCATGTGGATAGGGACCGTAGTAGCATCAAAAACATTGCGAGCAGTAGAAGAGACAGCACTTCAAGCTAATGGCAGCAACTATAGCAGTTCAATGTCAACGAATTAGCTGCTAGATTACCAAGTTATCCATTCTGTTCAGATTCCTTCCAATATTTAATTCAAGTTGTCAATGCAAATTCTAATATTGTACAGTGATCTTAGTTTAATCCCCCCACCCACCCCAAACACACCAAAAGACACACACCAGCCAATCTTGCAGGTACAATACCCTGTACAAATCCTTCTGACTCTTAACCCCTACAATTATTCTCCAAAAAAAAAAAAAACACTAGCTAACAGCATGATCATAAATATAAGATTGACAGATGGTGGAGCTTTAAATGTCCCCACATGACAAATAGAATGTCAATGGCAATAAAATATGTGGTAAAACTAAAAAAAAAAAAACCAAAAACCTTTCTAGCCTAACCCACAAGAGCCAAGCCAACGCCATAAAAAGGACAAGCTTGGGACAAATGTGAACTATGATATTTGCTATTATTAGGGCACACAAAATGATCTAGAAAGAACATATCAAGTTCCTCGTGGCTCCCCAATTTGTCTGGCATATATGCAATACTTCTCTAATAAGAAGTGAAAAGGGAAAGTAGAGAATGGAAATAATACATACTACAAGCAACAACTTACCCACTCTCTCTGATTTGCTCTAACAGTTTCCTTGTCTCATTCTGTTGGAAATCTTCTTCATCATTCATCAACACTTTAGCAGTTTTAATGTCTTCAGACAGATTGCAAGAAATTTGGCCTTTCCACAGAGAATGAATGCATCGAAGTAACTGAAGATCAAATATATATTAACTATAACAAAAGTAAAGGCGATCAAGGAAGACTCGCAGGTAAATATGTTATTATGCTCAAAAAACGCAACTATGAACTTATAATCTTACAACAACAACCAAATGTTTTGTCCCAAGAGAATTGCAGTAAGCATACCAACAATCCAAGGAAAAGTTTTATTTTGGCAAAATGTATACCTGCAGCAGCAAAGGAAGAAACATGTGTAAAAGGGAGCATATATCTTCAGTAAAATCTTGAGAGCTTCTGCATAGCTCATTCTCACAAAATTTCACAACATTATAAATATTCCTCAAGAAATGACCATTAGCAAGTAGGCACGATAAACCAAATCCATTGCAAAGAAATGTTCTTTCCCATTCTGGTCGAGTCCAGATAGTGTTGAGAGGTTTAAGTAGGTCAAGAAGCACAGCATTGTACTGACGGTTCCTGTAAACGAATTTGAAGGTCAGGAATCACTCTCAGTACATAGATGGTAGCGAACATTAGTCCTACTCGTAAACGAAACTTCATACTCGTCTCCCTGGTACAATGCTGACCATTAAATGAGGCTAAAATATGAAAAAACAACTTATGTCATTCTTTTAACTCTGGTTATGTTGTTTCAATCATTTTCTTTCTATTGGCAATTCATATGGACCACAATTATGAACAAATTTAAATCAGTTTCAACATACCTAAAATTCGATGTTATAAAAAAAGCATCACAGAGAATACTATGATCTGCAAGGAGTAGACAGCCCTCAACTTGATGACAAGCAGCCTTTCCATCAGAACCCTGTACCATCAATTAGAGGCCTTTGGATATTAAGTTCAGTAAAATACTAATGTATTGGAAGAGAGCACAAAACATGCTTACCAACATCCGTATGTTAACAATATCAGTTAACTTTTGTGAGACAATAATCCTTGTGTCATGCTTAGGAGGAACTTGAACCTCTGTACCATCATCATCATTTTTAGATATGTCCATCGACATTAACCTCTGCGATCCCAATAGACGATGAATAATAAATAAAACAAAGATACGTTGCCGACCAATTATTAAATAGAAAGTACGTGTGAACGTTACAAAAATTACCTGAACTTCTAATTCACTCTTATTTGCATCAAAAGATAATCCAAGAGTGCACATGGATTGTAGGTTACTGCTCTTGCTGCTTTCGGTACTGAACTCACTACTAGTATCTGGCCTTGTACCTGAGGTGTTACTGCTGCTACTGTGGCTACTTCCATTTGGTGTGACATACTCTGATTTTGTACTCGATACAAAATGTGCGGTGGGCATACAAACATCACCTGGAAAAGAAAGAATCCAATCAGTGGTAACTGAGGAAAACTATAGTGCCGATGCTTATATAACATCTCACCAATCTTTAAAAAATTACATGATAAAATAGATCCTGGACGAGGAAGGGGCATCAAAACACAGATGTCAGGCTAAACTAAGGGTTGTCCACCACGAGTATATAAAGCATCCTAGTGTAATATGACATAATAGACAAGCTTTCATTATAAAAAAACAATGACAGTGTTCCTATACTTCACCTGTTTCCTCTTCTGCTAGACTTCTCAAGTTGTTTTTTGTAGAAAGCAGAAGCAAACTATTCCCAAGCTTATTTTGTAGCCTAGAATTTGCTATTTCACTCAAAGTTCGATCTTCCTCGGGGGATGCAACCCGCCGAACTGTCAAGTTAAGACGATCAGCACTGCTGAGTTTCTCGCTCCTGTAATTCAGGAGATGCTGCAAAAAGAAAAGGGAAATGAAATCAAGAAACAAGCAAGTACTGCACTATGATCCTAGATTTCCAGTTACCCCTAAAATTGACTTGTCAGCCTATCTTATGTAGCCCACTGAAATGAGAATCGCAGAACAAAGGAACAATTTAATCTTTCAAAGAAGCCAGCCATCCTTCCAAAACTGGAGGCTCTCTCATGAAGGAAGGATCTCTTCAATCCAATAGAATGGCAACACCTTCCCAAGTATGGTTCAAATATTTTTATTGATTTGTAAAGCTAACTTTGTTTCCCTTTTTTCAAGGTCCTCCTTGGGCCCTTTGGGTGCTTGTACAGGATGTTTTAAACCTTCTAATTTAATATATATATACTAGCACAGTAAGGGGCACCCCTACAGTATTTTCCTACAAAAGAATGAGAATCCCAGGGGACATGTTTAAAGCCATAAACAAGCTCGTCGCCTTGCAGTCGTCTTTGATAATCAAATTACAACAAAAAGCTACGCATTAACAAATAAAACTCCAAGAAAAAACCATGTATAACAAAAGAATTAACAAATTTATATGGGTATAATCCATTCGAAGAGCATTTCAACGCAATGCACCCAAGTACGTCATGGTGACTTGGGCGTCAGAACACCATTTTGTTAATAATTAGATGCCCACCCCTTTTATATTACCTCGTTCCTAGCATGTGTATGTTGGTCAATCTTACACAACCACTGGCATCATTCTTACTAACCCACGAGAAAGGTCATTCATTCCCTAATCACACCTGGCACTAATGCACGGATGCAACTTAACTAACATCAGCAAATTAGATGAAGCAACGCAGGAAGAATAAATAATTCGGATAGACCTCAATCATTTTAGCTCCATGAGACTGGACCTCAGGTGGTAAGTCGGCGCCGCCCAGCATAAGTGAAGCCCTCACCAACAAACCAATATATCTTTCATCATCATCTTTTGTCTGTTCCATAGTAATTGAAAATCACTAGTGGTATAATAACAATTTAAATATAAATAAAGAGGATAAAAATGAGCACAGTCAAACAATATCTTCTACCACGAACTGCAAATGCAAGGTGAGTCTCCCCGCATCTCTCTAGAGGCTAATGAACTAGCACAGATCCTCAGGACACATGAACAAAATTAAGTATAGATAAAGACTGGAACTGGAAGCAAAACACAAGTGGTGCGTGTCACAAAACCAAAAGGCTCCCGGTTTTTTTATTCAACTCCTCTATTTCATAATAATCTTTATAAATGAGCAGGACATCGATTCCATCCACAAATTCACAGTCGATGCAACGATGTAAAAATTAGAACCATGCAAATATACCTGTGGATCGAGGCAGGTTGCGGCAGGGGCACACTCCACTTGGGCCATCAACACCGTGCAAAACAGCACCCGTACTAAAGAAGAACAACCTAATCGAACAACGGATGGGTGTATCAGATTAGCAGGACGCAACGCAGCACACACATCCACAAAGAACCAACAATTAAGAAAAGGAGGCGGTCTGGTTCGATCGAAAGCAAAACTATTAGAGCAGCGGAATTCATCCAAAGAAAGATCAAATTTGACCTACCAATTCAAGAAAGAATCAACCCTCGCCGATCCCCCGCTAGACCAAAAAAAAGCGGAGCGGCGATGCGCCGGCGGCAGCGGGTTAAGGAGCGGCGGGCGGAGCGTCCCGCGGGAGGGAACGGCGGCGTTGTACCCGTCGAGCGAGGTGTCTTCACGACCTCGGCCCCTCTTAGGCTCCCGGACCTAGGTCATGAACTCTTCGAACTTGGAACTGATCATTTTTTAATTCAGTCCTCGGTGCTGCATTTTCTATTTTCTTCCTTAAACCACCCTTAGTATGTAGTATATTGCAACATGAATGAAGAAGATATAAAAATTCTGAATTTTGTAACTCATGCGAGGTTAACTTTATTCCATTTAGGCGCAAGTTACCCCAAGACACATTTTGCAATGGCACGATGATGCGGCATTGAGAATCATGGCCAATGTGGTTCTGTGAAAAAAAAATCCGTGGTAATTAACTTTTTGACATGGTAAAATCAATGTAGGTCCCTCAAAGCAGGGCATCGGCGAAGAGTGAAGGCGTGCAGCCTGACAGAGCGAGTGCGCGGGAGGGAGGATTTCGCATGGGGCCATGACAGCTGGCATTTGAGGGACTAAGGCCCTGTTCGTTTCTTTTAGCGCTAAATTTTAGATGCCTCTAAATAAAGAAAATCTAGTACTAAATAAAGTTTAATGACAAAACCTTTTTACAGATGGGTACATCTTTACGAGACGAATCTAACGAGCCTAAGTAAGTTATGTTTTGCTACAGTCATGCTATAGTAATGCTACAGTAACCATCGTCTAACTACGGATTGCTTATCCTCATTAGATTCGTCTCGCGAATTAGACCAGGGGTTCTGCAGTTAGTTTTGTAATTAAACTTTATTTAATACTTTTAAATAATAAGATTCTTTTTTTAGACCCTTCTAAATTTTAGACCCCCATAAAACGAACACCCCCTAAAAGGTAGGCATGAAAATAGAGTGGTAGGACTATAGGAGAGGTGATTTAGAGGCCTGCAAAATAAAAGTCCTCTTAAAAACCCTACCGGAGTTGTGTTTTTGTTCCGAGCCTTCAAATATGAGATAGTACCTTTGTTTAGAAGCCTTACAAGAGATGCTCTTAAAAATCTAGGGTTTAAGGACTAAATTGTTGATGTGACCTGGCATGACAGGGCGAAGCAATCAGGCCTGGAGGCTTGTATTATTGCGTACTACCCATGGCCCACGCTAGCATAGTAAAAATCACGCCACTTCGTTGGGTAATTGTGTTTTAACCATAATCAGCATGTTTGCCTTGTTGTTTTGTAGCGGTTTTACTGTAGCAACAGACAAAGAAATAACTGTAAACACTGTAGCAACTGCTGAAGAAATAAATGAAACACTGTAGCTGCTGAAGAAAACAGCGAAGCGAACAAGCTGAATAATACGCTTACTTGGCTTGGCCCGCTTGCTGATATTTTAGATGTCAATTAGATGCACCAAAAAAATGTGTAAACTGAGAAAAACAACAGAGAGAAACAACTAACCAAGATCAAGGAGGTTACAATCAGGCAACTTGCTCGCGGCTACCCGTGGGTTCTCTCTTTTCAAGCATGTTTGGTTGGGTGATGCGCTCCTGTTCTCCATCTTCAAAACAGCTCCACTTTTTTGCGAGAAAATTTCTTCTATACCATCCGAACAACTTTCAAACCTTTATTTACCATTGAAAAAGTTAGCATCCCTCTTGTACCGTTGCTTTGAAATTGTCCTTAGCTTTTCTGCTACTCCTATACCTCACACGCGAAACGAGTTCCACGCATCCACCTGCTGCTGCCATGGCGGCTCGTTCGTTGCCTCCGCCAAAAAGGCAGCAGGGTAAAAACATACACAACAGCCTCGAGCGGCCGCGACTCAGAAGAAGGCTACGCTGCCTCCCTCGTCTCCGGTGGCTTCGCTGTCGGTGTAGGAGAGAGACCCGGCATCCCGACGTCCGTATTGTTCCTTTATATGTTTAGATTGGTAGGTCTTTCCACGGTGGTCACCTTTTATGCAAGCGCAATGTTTGTTAGGGTTAGGATTTCTCTAGTGGTTCGGTTGAAGAGAGTGGCGGCGGCGGTGCGGCGTCGTCTAGTTCGTTGGCATGGAGCATTGGAGGAGGATGCACCTTGACGATGGTGGCGAGTCGAAGGCGTCATCATCGATGAAGAATAAAGTACTCCTGCACCTCTTTTGTCTCGTAGCGGTTCTTCATGATCATAGT